>JAQQSK010009661.1:0-12993 GCA_028658325.1 Potorous gilbertii | reverse complement strand
CAATGAAGAGTGAACTTCATTCTGCCATTCCTATCATAGTTTTATGAGGTTATAGAGAGAGGGCAACAGTCAGAAGAGACAGTTCTCTCCTTATATATGTAAAACTAAACCTGACATTTACAAAGGCATCACCAGAAGGAATTCACCATGATCCAATATCCCCAAAACAGCAACATATTCTATAATCTTTTGAGAGTTGTTCCAAAATTCTTTTACAGTAGGCCATCTAGTATTCTATTGCAATATTTCTTCCACAAGTGACAATTTCTCCTTCAAAAGTCATTTCTTTAAAGGCATTACCTTTCTCTACACCTTAGCATTAAATTGATTCCAGATGACACTATGGAGAATTCTCCAAAACCCGAAGCAGTAATAATTTCCTGATCTTTCACTCACAGAAATCACCATGAACTAGTGTCATTATTTCCTTGGCTTCTATGTGCTAAACTAATTGAGTATTTGCCTTAACCCTCCAATCATA
This sequence comes from Potorous gilbertii, assembly GCA_028658325.1. NCBI lineage: Eukaryota > Metazoa > Chordata > Mammalia > Diprotodontia > Potoroidae > Potorous > Potorous gilbertii. The sequence continues at coordinate 12,512 of JAQQSK010009661.1, read as the reverse complement.
ATCAGATTTCCTACTTTTTGGGTTTATTTTTTTCCTCCTCTCAACGACTTCCTAATTTCTTTGCTACTTTATTCCTAACTCTAATCCCGATTCACACAAACACACACACACACACACAAACACAACTATCAACTAGAATAAACTTCACATTGTGCTTAGATGCTGGGCTTAATGTCCTCTCTGCTACCAATCATTGAGTAAAAATATTGTCATTTCTAAAGCCCTCTTGTACGCTGGATGCATTCTAATACCAGGAAACAGGATGTAGAAGACCTTCCCCCACCCAAACATACCCAAACACACAGACTCATCAATAGGACTTTAAAAAAATACTGCAATTTCAGAAGTATAATTTAGAAGCTAGGTGTGTAGGCAAACCCTGTGTTGTAAAGGAGTTCTACCAGTTTCAGTGCTCTCTGCTTTTCTCTTTCTTCTAAGACTTCCCAAGAACACAGACACTTTGGGGATTTTTCCAGGATCATAGAGAACCCTTGTTCTCTCGAGTTTCAAGAGAATTCAATTTGTTTGAGAATTCAAGTATCCTAAGGAAGGCATTTTCATCCAAGTTTGAGGGCACCATGTGTAGAGGTAAGTGAGAGAAGGGAGTGAACACTTACATAGACCAAAGAGTAAGACCGGTGGAGTGGCAGCAGTGGACCGAAGCTAAAAGTGAACAAAACCAGCTGTTAGCAGCAGTTGATGAGACAAGAATTCAATTAACAGCCTTTGCTTCTCTCTATTTTCTCAGAGAACACAACTAGAGAAATTCCCTGCCATTTTAACACCTGCCCAATCCTGTCACTTTTAGTCTTATCTTCCCATCATCTGGGAAGAAGACTGGAAGGAATTAGCTTAATGCTGGAAGTTGCTATTCAAATTATTTGGCTCAGGTTTTTTTTCCTATGGAATCTATGGGAGAAGAGATTTCCCCAGGTTTATTCTAATTTGAGCATGGGGAGAGTTTTTCAGTTTATGTAATAGCTAAGAATAATCCATAAAATATCTACTAGGTTGCCTTTGAACCTGGAGAAAGACCTACTTAATAAGGAGATTAACCTAAAGTGGGTGGAACGAGGAAGGGAAAGTGGGGAAATAATCACTCTCAGGTAAAATACAACCCAAACCCACCACCACAAAACTGTATCTTCATGGGGAAATCCTCAGGTGTTCTTACTGGGTTTCTTTGAAGAATCCTTTCTGCCTTCTTGGTATAATTTTAGGATACATGAGATTTGACATGGTAACAATTTGTTGCAATGGATGAGATTCTTGATAACTGAGTTTCTTCTCAAAATCTTTCCTTTCCTTAGTGGCATCTTGTCCTGGTCAGTATTCATTTTCACAGGCATTGGGAAGAAGTGGGATGTACTGTAAGATGTTTGGTTGTATGGCAGCAATCTCTGCTAGATAAGGCAATCTATTAATGGCATGCTAGTAAGGATCTCTGATCAATAAAACAACTTGCTCAGTATCACCAAATATTGCTTTCCTCCTCACTTTGATCTGTTGGAATCTTAAGAATCTTCAAAGTTCATTTCAGTGCCGCATTCTAGACAATGGCTTCCTGAATCACCTCTCCAGATACTACATTCCCAGTCACTCCTTCCTCTACCCAAATTTCTCATTTCCCCATTCAAATTACTCATATGTGCTTTGTATTTATTTATCTATATATGTTAGTCCACCAGAACAGTCTACTTTTTTCTTGAAGTCAGAACTTTTCCTTTTTCTTTTCTTTTCCTTTTTTCCTTCCTTCCTTCCTTTTGTTTCTCATTTTCCCTTTGTATGTACAACACATATCACAATACCTTGAAAAGAGTTGACACTTATTATGAGCTTTTATAAATTCTTTTTCAATATGAATGAATAAATGGATGGATGCAAAGTAGATTTGAGAGTAGATTTGGTTATGTGTGCCATGATTCATATCTGCTCTGCTTTACAATGATTTATCAATCCTAAAAATTATAAGAGGGGAGTCTTACATCTTTACCAAAAGTGGAAAAGTCTTGAGTCATCCAGTAAGTATTCCTTTTATTAAGAATTCATTTTAATAGGCCAGCAGAAAGTTATAACCAACTAAACATCTAAAATGAGTCCAATTGAGTGAATTGATTTGTAATCCCTAAGACCAATTCCTCAGGAATATCAAAGGTACATGTCCATACTCTTAATAAAAAGATACAATCAATAGCCTCAAACAAATTTTTATCACTTTCTAAGTTCATTAATATGATCTGGAACTTTACTACAACTGGAGGGATCAATCTACTACATGCACATGGCCTCAAGTGGGCACCATTTGCTGTGAAAAATTTCAGTGACAATATCTCTGAGGAAGAGCAAAGGGAAATGAAAAGCAGAACAAAAGTGGAGGGTGAAATTTATCACTTACTTTAAACATTGATGAGGTTTTTGAATTTTTTTTTCATTTTATTTCAGAAGTGGAATTTTTACATCCAAGTTGATTTGATTAGCTTTAATCTCTTTGGTCAATGATGTTGTCCCCTTGAAAAGTAAATAATGATGTTTCTTTATTTTTCTTTGTGCTTGTGAATCCTTCCTAGATATTCCCATTTGATGATGGAAGATATTGTAAAGACAAACTTTAGCTCAATTTTTTTTAATAAGGGAAGACAATACAGCAGCAACAGTTTCATCTATTAAAGAAATTTATTGGTCTTTTAAAATGTTTTCATAGTTTCATATCTCATGGAGTAAAATAATTTACTTGTAAAAAGCCACATTTAAATGCATTCTGAGTAACCTTGCATGAATAACTCCCCACCACCACCGCCAAAGTTATAAAAAGTCCTTAATGTTCTTACAGACCCAGTGAAGATTAAAAAGTAATTTAATGCTTAGAAACTATTAAGGGGTCATCTGACTCTAAGACTAATGACAGTTTCTTTCAGCAATTTTGTTTTTCCTATGTCAATCTGCCTTAATTATGTTTAACCTGAAAACCAAAGAAATGTTCTCTGTCTGATTTTTTTTTAAAAAGTTATAGAGTAGGAGCCCTTGATACTGATGGCTTGGGAAGGAAGAGCCAATATTGGTATCCTAGGGTAACCAATTAATAAATATTTATTAATCATATAATGTGTGCCAGGCACTGTGCTAAGTTCTGGGGCACTGTGCCTGATACTGCAGGCATTTTGTATGTGGTTTTTCTGTTAGGGGAATACCAAATTATGTTGAATAATATTGGGGAGGGTGAGTGGGATAGGAGTGAGTATCATCATATGTTGTGTGTGTGTTTGTGTATAGTTATTGGAGTGTTATGAAGTCTGTGGGTCAGATAACATGAGTTATGTCTCCAAACCTTGATAGGGAAGTAGTTTAGGTCAATAACTGAAAGCATGAAATGTATATTCAGGGTTGGCCATTAGCTTGCTTTGTCAACCCAACTGTACCAGTAAGTTAGAACCTAGGCACAGTAGAGGTACAATATCAGGAAGGGTGAGAAAGGTCTTTTTGAGAATAGAGTCTGACTCTGTGAGGTATATGTTTAATTAAGGTGGGTATCCTAGTCATTGACCATAAAGTTCAATTTTAGTTTAAGAGAGTAGGCAATTCTTTACTAAATATAGAGCCATCAGTTAAGCACTTACATGTATCTGGTTCAGTGCTCAGTGCTAGAGATAGAAAGAAAGGAAAAACAGTCCCTATCTTCAAGTCATTTGTATTCTAATGAGGGAGAAATCATGCAAATAATTTCTTATGTACAAAATATGTACAAAAGAGAATAAATGTCATCTCCAAGGGGAAGAAATTGGGGAAGAAGGGGGAAAGAATCCAGCCAGGGGAATTTCTTTCAGGCAGAGCAACCAGGAATGATGAATATGTATTTAGTCAAGAGAACTGCAGTAGGTATCTACAGGATCGGAAATCTGAAATGTCACAGAGACACAAAGGTATGAAGCTTCAGGGGGTGTTACCATTAAGGACTCAATTAAAAAAAAAGGTTCCTTTTATCTGGGAACCAGAGAAAAAAGGACTGGTTCTGCAGTTAGTTGTTCCATGGATTGATCATACTAGGCAGAAATAAAGGAGAAAAGAACCTTCCTCAAGATCTCGATTCCCATACTGAAAACAGGGAAAACAGGCCAGTAAAGACCAAGGTATCACATAATCTTGCCACCCCAACTCCCAGATAGAACAGCTGAGGTAACTTTAAAGAAAAGTCACCAGAAATAAGCCAAATTGGAATTAAGGAAAGAGGAAATCTTGTTCATTGGCTGGTTCATTGGGTGCTAGGGCAATAAGAACCCTAATAAGTTACTTATATTGTCCTTTTTGTCTCATTATTTTATACTCTTCTCACTAATATTCTGTGTAGTACCTCCAAATAAACCTTTATTTTCGATTACATTAGAGTGATGGTGTCTCTTTTAGGAGAAAGGAAAATTAGAGGAGGTATATGAAAGATGTGCCTTGGGGGTGGGTACAAAGATGGCAGAGTGGAAGCAGGAACTAATGACTCTAGGAGGCATCAAGAATCAGGCAAACTAAATCAAAAGAATAAAAAAATAGAAGAAATTAAAATTGAATATTAGCTTTAGAAAAAAGAGAATAAAAAGAAATTGAAGGAATTAGAATAGGCAAAGAAGAGGATCAACCAAGATCAGGAAGATTTCCAAAAAGTAAGAAAGAATTTTTCAACTAGTGTCCATGATGAAAACATCATTTCCAAAATATATAGACAACTGCGTCAAATTTACAAGCATATACATATAAGCCATTTCACAATTCATCAATTCAATTTAGTACTTCTATTCAATATGACTAATGTGAAAATGTGTTTAATGGAAAAAATATATGTAGAACCCATATAATTTTTCATACTATCTTAGGGATGGAGGGGGAGAAAATTTGGAACTTATGGAAATGATTGTTGAAAACCGAAAACAAATAAATTTGAAAAAAAATTGTGCCATGGGCATGATGAATGGAGTGTGAAGATATTAGAGGAAATAGTGAAAATATATTAATTATTTTGGTATCTCCTTTAGTGCTTAATACAGTATTATACATATAGTAGGCACTTAATAAATGTTATTTGAATGTGTCCAATCAAATAAACCAACTAGTAAGAATTCTGAAATTCTGAACAAATATGTTACAAAGGAAATTAATTGGAAGAAACTTCAATAATTTCATATCCCTTATATCTGAAATATGCAGAGCAAATATATATTTAATGAACTGACAGCTAAATGGTTTAGGAAATTTAGTCAAGAAGCTTCATTAAAAGGACCCAGGAACATGTGAGTCTGAAGTGAACATGAGCCTCAGACACATATGGTTGCTATGACCTTGGGAAAGCCATCTGAACTCTCTCAATATCAGTTTCCTCATCTGTAAAATGGGGATAATTTTAGCACCTAACTCACAAGATCTTTGTGAGGGTAAAATAAAATAACACATGTAAAGAGTTTGCTAACCATAAAGTACTATATAAATGTTAGCTATTATTGAATTAGGTCTCCCCATCTCCCATGTCACAATATATGGAATTGCCCTTCAAGTTGCATGTTTGCCTCCCATTTATGACCACACATGAAAACTGAAGCAGTTTTGTCACTTTGGTCCTTTTCCTGAACATTTTCTTGATTGGTTCCTGGATATAATATCAATGTACAAATCTGAGTCATTATCCAATGTATACTAAATAAAATTTTACAATAATGAATGTTTTTCTGGAATACAGAAAACTGTGGTGCATTCTTATTTGACACACACACACACACACATATATATATATATATATATATATATATATATATATATATATACATTTCTTACTATTGCAATAACTGTGCTTCTGACAAATTTTAAAACATATTATACTTAATAGCACATTCAGTTTTGTATTACATAATACTTTATAAACCTCTAGTAAATCATTTCAAAACTATGATATGTGTTATTAACATCATTTCTGAAATTATGATATAATACCTAAAGATATTATATGATTTTTCTCCAGTCACTAGTCAGTAGGGGCAATAGGGAATGGAACCCAGAAGTATCTATCATCATCACTGTCATCATTAAAATATTTTATTAATCACTTAATTTGATTTAACAGAGTACAATGAGACCAGCAGAGGCAGTTACTTGACCTCCAGCAGCTTATAAGAGAGGCAACACTGGCGATGCATGACCTGTGGAAAGAACAATAACAATAAACCAGTACAGGGAAAGACAAGATAATTTGAAAAAAATACAGTCTCATAACTTAAAACTTTGCTCATAAAATCAGATTGAAATGACTTGAGTACTTGCAATTAAAAATGCTCTAATTTATGCTTAATGAGTAACTCATTGTAAGGTAGAGAACACTGGTAAATCCCTAAGGACCTGCTTTAATGTAGGTATAGATAAAATTTATTTGTGATTAGAAGAATTATTTTCTGTAATGAGGCTTCTCATTTGATTGAAGGTAATGGAACACAGTTGTAAAGGATACAGAGGCACAAAACATTTAAGTTTGGAGGGACCTAAGCATCACTCCAACTAATTCTTACACAAATAATTTTATTATCTGTGAAGAGGTTTTCAGAAAAGACAGATTTCATTCAACCAAGCCATGACTGTTTTAAGGACCACAAGTGCATATTTTAAGGCCAATGTTGGAAGAGGATGGGGACAGAAAGAGTTCACACATATATATATATATGTGTGTGTGTGTACTCTTTCTGTCTATATGTATATATTACATGTGTATGTATATATATATATATATATATATATATATATATATATACATACACATGTAATTTGGTAGAAATTGGGGAGACATTGTACAAGCATACATAATTCCCTGTCTTCTTCCTGCTATTAACCATCTTTGTTATATAAGTTTGCAGAGGTTGAATAATGGTATATCTGATCACTTTGATTTAACTATAGAAAATACCAAAATAAAAGCTCAAACTTGCAATGTCAACAAGACCTACATTTTCCTGAAGATGTCATGGTGCAGTACAAATTCAGTGGAGGCCATTTTTAAAAAATAGTCAGTGATTGTTATTAACCGGCCTTACTATCATTAGATTTTTCAGTTTCCCCAGGTTCTCTCTCCATCGTCATCAATATCATCATTTGCATTGTAATCCTCACCATCATTTTTTTTCATCATTATCAAAAGAAACTTATAAGAATCAGGGAATTTCAGAGCCATAAGAAGTCCTTAAGAATATCACATCAAAATACTTCATTTTCAAACCAGGTCAGCAGTCACTTATTGCCTGATTTTGAGGCAATCACTTTTCTTAGTTCTGGGGATAGAGAATTTTAAAAAAGACATAAAGAACTCTGTAGCACCAAAGTGATATTTATAGTGCCTGTGGCTGCCATGAATATTCCAGCACAGTTCTGAATCGAGAAATACAACAGACTCTCCCCACAGAAGACAGAACTAACATTTATTCAGATATTAGGAAACCAAGTCCATCAAAGTAACAAAAATTTATACACAATAACAATGTGGAGAACATGCATCCCCAAACCTTTCCCCTGCTAGTCTTCCCCCAAGCCAGCTCTCTTAAAATCACAAACTCTTTCACTCATGCTAGACAGCTGCCTGCTTTCCTGCATCTTTTCTAGCTCTGACAAGACTCTAACCAATTTCTTCTCAGCTGTACTCTAGCTCCATCTCTTCCTGTTGCAAACTCCTCCTTCCATGTGTTTCAGACTCATGTGAGTCAGGCTTCCATGTGACTTACACAGGTCACATGAGCCTATTAATGAATAAGAAAGATCTCATTAAGATGTAAAATTATACTAACAATAAGCAAAAATGCATTATCAATATAAGCTTGTAGTCTAATTGGGAGGCTACATGAAAACAACTTTATACTAAATATGGATATATATATATATGCATGATAATTTGGAGATGATAAAATATTTATTATGTATTTATGTATATCATATTTATAATATATTGTAGTACCTTAAAATTTAGAAAGCATTTTACATATGTGAAATAAGTAATCTTATCCTTAAAACAATCCTATGAGGTAAATGCCATTATCTCCATTTTATACATGAGGAAGTATAGATGAAGTCCAGAAAGAGTAAGTCACTTGCTCAGGGTCACATAACTAAAAAGGGTCTAAAGTTAGATTTAAATCGAGGTCTTCTTGACTCCAAGTCCTACACTCTAACCACTGTACCACCTAAGTGCCTAATCTCAGAGGGAAGGCATTAAGATTATGGAGGACTGGGAAAAGTTTCTTACAGAAGATGGGACTTTAGCTGGGACTCTAAGAAAGCTAGAAAAGCTATGAATTGGAGGCCAGGAAGGTGAAAATTCCAGGCATATAGGAGAGCCAGTGAAAATGCACAGAGTTGGGAAATAGAGGATTGTAAGAAAGTGTCCCTGGATCATAAAGTATTAGGGAAGAGAGTAAGGTATAAGATGGGAAAGAGTCAGGTTTGAAAAAATAAGCAGATGATTTTATATCTGATACTGGAGGGAACATGGAACCATAATTTGTAGATTTATCAGATAGCTTACCACTTGCCTACATTATAAGAATCATACTCAAACTACAACTGAGCCTTGTTGATTCTTCAGTACTCTTTATGCCACATTAAATACTTATCTAAATATAGCTCAGTGTAATATAAACAAAAAAAATCACTGACTAATCCTAGTACATCATGTTGCTATTGTTTTTTGCTCACTCTTTTTCAAAGGGGACCAATGATATCATGATGTTGGGGTCAGAGTACAGTGTGTTCAGCTGTGACTGCTTTGTCTAATATGGCATCAGAAGACTCCTACAGATTGAACACAAGTAGTCTGTTAGAATATCTGGGATGGAGATATCTCTGGATTTGCACAGTTTCTATGTTCTTTGGGCTACTACAATTTTGCTTTGCTCATGGAATACAGGACCTACTTTGATGCAGGAACACCATGTTGAGCAGTCCTGTGACACCATCTTTCATGTTTCCCAGTCAACATTAAAGTTCTTCACAAAGATGTTGTAAACTGCTTTTTCTGACTTTTGTTTGAGTGATTGACTTGTGCAAGTTCTCTGTGAAATAGTTTTGTTTTGATTTTGAGTTGGCATTCATTTGGCTTTTGGGCTACATGACCAGTTCCTAAGAGCTGGATATTCTGCATCAGAGTTCAAATGCTTGGCACTTCAGCACCAATGAGGATTTCAGTGTTAGGTACATTATCATACCAGGTAATCTTCAGAATCTTCCTAAACAATTCAAGTAAAAGTGATTCAGTTTTCTGGCATGGTGCTGATAAACTGTCTAAATTTCATAGACATACAACACTGAAATCAGCACAACAGCTCTGTCAATCTTCGGTTTTGTACATAGTCTAATAACTTTTCTCTCCCACTTTCTTTCAAAGCCTCCCAAATGCTAAGCTAGCTCTTACAATGCATGTATTAACTTCATCATTTACGTAGACATCCCTAGAGAGTATACTGCCAAGGTAAGTGAACTTATTCAGAGCACTTGTAGATCAGTGGTTCCACAAAGGAATGGTGTAGTGCTGACTGGTGAAGAACTTCTATTGTCTTAGTGTTGATTGCCAAGCCAAAATTAGCACATGCAGTAGATAATTGATCTATGTTCTGTTGCATCTCAACCTCAGAGGCTGCATTCAGTGCACAACAACCTGCAAACAGAAGTCATGCACCAACTCATCCTCCACTTTGGTCTTGAGTTATAGCCTTTTCAAATTAAATAGTTTATGGTGTAATAAGCCGACCCTGATGCCATTTTCATCTTTATTGAAGGATTCTGACACTATCTGTAAAACATCATGCTAAAAAGCATGAGAACAAGCACAGAACCCTGCTTTACTCCATCAGTGATGGGTAAAGTATAAGAGGATAGTCCTTCATCCAGATTCCATGCAAGCATCCCATCATGTAACTGGTCTACACCCAGTCATGGGAAACTATATTGGGAATCCTCCAGTTCATTTTTTGCTACAGTAGAGATAATCTATAGTCAGAAGTCATTTCAACTTACACTGAAACAAGACTTCCCTGTGCCACACTCCAAACCAGTCTTGGTATTCTTGTTTTAAGACCACTATCTCCTTAGCCCATTAAACTTTTGCCTGACTCTGTTTATTAGGAGTTTACCTTCACATGAAGTGTAAATCTTTCCTTTTGTCACTTCTATGCATTTTCCTACTTCTATTTTCTAAAAAAAAGTAGATCAAGTCCAATTCCTCTTCCAAGTAACTCAGAATCATGACCTTCCCACCCCAGTGGTTATTCCTGTTCATAGCTGCTATTCTTTACATTATCTAATGTGGTAGATACTCTCAAATAGTTTACTCTCTTTTCAGTTTAACCAGGGATTGAGAACCCGCAGCTTTGAGGCCACATATGACCTTCTACATCCTCCAGTGTGACCTTCGACTGAATACAGAAGAAATAGAAGATGAGATCAACCAATAATCAAGAAATATTTACTCTTTATATGCCCTGTCAATCACTATACTAAGTCTTAGGAATACAAGGAAAGCAAAAACACAAAAAGTAGATCCTTCTTAATCCCTCTCCTTAAAGTAAGAGACATATAGGTAAGTAAGTACATACACATAGATGCAAAATAGAATGAAGGAAACTTTAAAGAGGAAGTTTTAAGTGACTGGGGGGAGAATGAGTAGAAAGGCTTACTCTAGAAGATAGAATTTTTGTGGAGTCTTGAAAGAAATCAGAGATATCAAGAATCAGAGGTGAGAAGGAAGCACATTCCAGGTAAAGGGGATAGATTTAGTTAAAAATTCCTAATCCTATTCTCAAACTTTGTATTCTTAGTTGACTGCTAACTTCCCACATCTTTCTTTCTTTTTTTAAACCTCCCACTTTTAATCAGCAGCAACATTGATACCACAGTAGCCTATATTATTTGTTTCTCGTTACATTTCATTATCTTTAGCAATATATGCTAGTTTACTTTTAATTGTATCATCTGTCTTCATTTGAATCACTAGAAGGGGCAAACTAGAACAGTGGACTAAATCTAAGAACATGAAATTGAAAAGGGTTAAATGTATGAATTGCTTTTAAAATTAAATGTTCATATAGCAAATGGAGACAATAGTTTTTTGAAAATGTAGGTATGTTGATGAATTTCAAGTTCAATAGGAGGCACATTTGAGAGTCAAAAAACTCATGTCCTAGGGTGTTACACTGAGACATAATTTCCAGGAATAAGGAAGTGATAATTCTATTTTTCACTGTCTTCATCAGACCACATTTGGAATATTGTTTTCAGTTCTTGGCGCCACAGTTAAAGGAGAACATAGATAATCTGAGATTGTTTGAGAAAAATATCTTCAAGTTTATGCCATATGAGTATCTATTGAAGAATCTGGAGATACTGAGCCTGGGCCAGAGGAAAATGGGGAACAGAGCTGTCTTAGTTTAGTTGCAGAGTTGTCTGATGGTTAAAAAAAAAAAAAGATTAGATGATTTTTCCTCTTTGAGTCCACAGGACAGAACTAGCTACCCAATCTTTAGAGATCTTTAAGAAAAAGTTAGGTAGCTATTTGCTTGGTATATATAATGAGCTGGATTAGATGGTCACAGAAATCTCTTTCAACTTTGAAGTTCTGTGATTCTTTGAATTGGGGACTGTAACTGACTTTTACATGTTATAGAAAGCTTTTCATTATGTTCTGTATATATAGATGCTGCTCTTGGAAAATAGCAGTCCTCTCCATTGTTAATATTTAGGTAACAAATACCTGCCCCAGTACACTCAACAGGATGTTACAAACCATCAATGCTCATGGTTTTTGGTTTGCTTGTTTGTTTGTTTTTGTTTAAGATTTTTTTTTTATGTTACTCCTGTTTGTCTCTGCTCTGACCCATACTAGATGAACTTTCTCTGAATGTCACTTGTGGGTTCACAGCAACATGACGATACAGTATAAACTCATTGAGGGCACAGACCATTTTATTTTTTTCTTTGTCTCCCTACTACTTAGTATAATATTTTGTACATGGTAATAAATACATTTTCACTGATTGGAATTAGAGTACAAGAAGAGGCATTCTCTTTTCTACTGGAAAATCTTTGTAGTTACTACTATAAAACCAAATGCTCAAAGGTCCTCCTCTTCTCTTCTGCATCACATTCATCTACTCTCCAGTCATCTAATATGTCAATATTTCCCTCTGTATGTTCAAATTATTGTTATTTGATTTCACCTTGAAAAATATCTTCTATTATTTTTAGTGTCTACTATTTGACTAAGATTTTGTACCTTTTGTTCTACAATCAACAATTACCTTAGTTCTGCTTTTATAAGTATTTTAATTTTGCCATTTAAAATTTCCTTCAGTTGCTTTATAGGCTTCTCAGTCACTCTTGGGAATCTTGTTCCATATGTATTTATAGTAGCATAGGTATTATATTTGCAGGATTACCTCCCTTCTTCTGAAAATTCCTCTTCATTTTCTTTTTTTTTTTACTTTATTTTTCTTATAAATTTATTGATTTAACTT
>JAQQSK010009660.1:0-12994 GCA_028658325.1 Potorous gilbertii | reverse complement strand
GTTTCTCATAAAGTCATTAGCCTCCATCTGTTCCATTCTAATTTTTAAAGAACTATTTTCTTCAGTAAGCTTTTGGACCTCCTTTTTCCATTTGGATAATTCTGCTTTTGAAAGCATTCTTCTCCTCATTGGCTTTTTGAACCTCTTTTGCCAATTGAGTTAACCTATTTTTCAAGATGTTATTTTCTTCAGCATTTTTTTGGGTCTCCTTTAGCAAAGTGTTGACCGGCTTTTCATGCTTTTCTTGTATCTCTCTCATTTCTCTTTCCAGTTTTTCCTCCACCTCTCTAACTTTATTTTCAAAATCCTTTTTGAGCTCTTCCATGGCCTGAGACCATTAAATATTTATTTTGGATGTTTGGGATACAAAAGCTTTGACTTCTATGTCTTTCTCTAATGGTAAGCATTGTTTTTCCCCATCCAAAAGGATGGGAAGAGATATCTGCTCACCAAGAAAGTAACCTTCTATGGTCTTATTTTTTTCCCTTTTTGGAGCATTTTCCCAACCAGTTACTTGACTTTTGGGTCCTTTGTCAAGAGTAGGGTATACTCTGGGAATCTGTGAGATCTCAGTTCCTCCAAGGTGGCACAATCAAGCTTGTACTGGTCTAGATGTAGAAAGGGATTTTTGTGCCCAGAATCTTAGCAGATACCTCTCCACAGCCACTTGGCCTCCAATTCCTCAAAGTCATCACTTGGGGCTGATTTTTCAGATAAGCTGGATGGGCAGGGCCACCATTCAGTTTAAGACAAAGACCAGCTCAGCCAGGGCCTCCACCCAGGGCTGAGGTAAGACTCAGCTCTTCAATGCCCCCAGAGGTTTTTACACTCCAACAATGGAGCTTCTGTACGGGCTTCTGTGCAGGCTCTGTGACCACTGCCTGCTGCTGGAGCTATGGGAAGGCCCTTCTCCCTTCCTGGCCAGCTAATAAAACCCTATCACTGACCTTTGGCGCCTGTGGGCCAAGGGATCTGAGGACCTGCTTCTGCGACTGGAGATTCCACCCCTGAGGTATCCTCCTTCCATAATCTCATCACGCTGAGCCACGTGGCCAAGGCTGGACTGGGCTCTGTGCTCGGCTCTGCATCTGGCACAACCGATGTTTCTGTGGGTCTTTCTGGTCATCATGGGCTGGAAATCTCCTCCACTCTGTTGTTCTCCAATTCTGCTGCTCCAAATTTTATTGAGAGTCCCTCTCTACAGGTATTTTATGGGTTGTGGAGAGGACCCTGTGTAAGTGTGTCTTTCTAGTCCACCATCTTGGCTCCGCCCCTCGAGAGTTTCTTTTATATTCAATAATTTTGAGTTATTTCAATTCATAGTTGTTTAATTAATTTGTTTCAATTAATTTTCAGTTGAATCTCTAGGGTTCCCTAAGTAAGCCATCACATCATCTGAAAAAAGTGATAATTTTGTTTCCTCTTTGCCTAAACTTATTCCCTCACTTTCTTTTTCTTCTCTTAGTACTATAATTAGTATAGCTAAAACTATATCAAATGATAATGGTGACAATGGAAATCATTGCTTTACTTTTATTCTTACTAGAAATGTCTCTGGCATTTATCTATTACAGATACTATTGACTTTTGGTTTTATATAGATGTAATATATCATATGAAGGAAAATTCCATTTGTTTCTATGATTTTAATGTATTTTTAAAACAAATGAGTAATGCGTTTTGTTAGAAAATTTTTCTGCATCTATTTTATATTTATTCATATAATCATGTAATTGTTTTTGTTAATCGTACATTCTATTATATTTATAGTTTTCCTAATATTGAAGTAACCTTGCATTCCTGTTATAACTAAATTTAATCAGTGTTTAAATATATTGCTGTTGCTATTTTGATAACATTTTATTCAATATTTTTGTATTCATATTCATTAGGGATATTTGTCTATAGTTTTATTTTTTAAATTATTTGGTCTTAAACTTGAATTCTTTAAAATCTCTTATCAATCATGATTTATTATGTTGGGGACAATAAAGTACTTGCTTAATATTTCTGCTTTTCTGTATTTATTTTTGAACTGATGCAAAGTGAACTGGGTATAGCCAGGAGAACATTGTACAAAGTAACAGCAATACTGTAAGATGACCAACTGTGAATGACTCCTTCCAGCAATACAACGGTTCAAGACAACTCTGAAAGACTTGTGATGATAAATGCTATTCATGCCTAGAGAAAGAATGGATGGAGTCCGAATACAGATTGAAGCATACTTTTTAAATTTTTATTTTTCTTGAGTTTTTATTTTGATCTGTTTTCTTTTACAACCTAATATGGAAATATGTTTTGCATGATTATACATGTATAGCCTATATAAAATTGCTTACCTTTTCAATAAGGGGGCGGGGAGGTGTGAGGGCAAGCAAAGTAGGTTCTTTTTGCTGTTTTTGTTTATACCAAGAACTATAATGCCTCTGAATAATATGATTAAGGAGGATTTTTCCCACCCATTGATGGGACTGTCAGTTGAGGGAAGCTTGATTAGGGGAGTTGTTTTGTAGGAGGGTTCCAAGTACCTTTTGTTTTCTCTACTGAGGCACTGGGTCAGAAATACTCTGAGGGTGAGGTTTTACTTTGAGACTTAGTTTTTGGAAGAAGGGTTGATTGCCAGATGACAGTCTGGGAAGCCATTATGCAACCTCCTGGCTTTGAAAACCCAGATGTTGAGGCTTCCCTCTCTGGTAAAGATGTATGTATGTTAATGGTCAGGCAGTTTGGAAGCACTGCTGATATTTGTTTTCTCTGAAATTTTGATTTTGTTTTTCTCTGATACTTGTGTTTGATTAAAGTGATTGTTAACCCCTCAAAAGTTGTCTTTTCTTTTAGAGAAACAGATCAAAAGACCTATGGTAGCAGGACACGCCCTGTGTATGTTGGGGTGCTTACTGATACAAGAGGGAGGGAGAGAATTTGGAATTCAATTTTCAGAACAAAGGTTGAAAATTGTTTTTACATGTAATTGGGGAAAAATAAAATTAAAAAAAATTTAAAGCAGCTTTATGTAACAGATTTGTGGTTTCATGTGCAATTCTCTGTTTTTTGAGACATGGAAATATTCATATTTATTGGTGTCAAGTTCAGAATTACAAAAAATACATTTTTTAAAAAGAAAAGTGTGATGAAAGAAAGAAAATATGATTGTTAGAAGTGAGCCCATCTAACAAGCCCCCAACAGTGAGAAACATGTTCACCTTAAACAAAGGACAATACCTGTTGTGAAATCAGAAAAGTGTTTATTAATTTTTACGTCCATTCCCTGTGATTAGATGGGTAGTCTCCCCAGTAAGGTTACCGGATGACTACAACATATTTAGAAAGATGGGGTTTCTTATACTGTTTTCTGAACTTTGGATCTCCCACCACACTATCCCCTGACCATGTGACTCCATGTTCTCCTCTTTGCTGGGCCCTTCCTCACACACCTCCTTGGGTCTGCGCATTAGTTTTTATCTCTATCCTATCCATGCTAGGTCACAATCCTTATCATGCAGCAATGTGGAAAACAGAATTTCCTTGCCTCCCACAATGATCAATACTGGTAATCTATAATGGAAATGTTCTGCTTCTACTTTTACTCATGCCCCTTTTTTTCACTTCGCCCATCACCCTGCACTTGTTTTTAATACTATTTTTCTTTCCTTTTAATTCCTCTTTCCAATCCACTCTCTAAATCTGGTTTGTTTTTATTTCCTCTCAACTTTATTCTTCCTCTTTTTTTCCTTTCTCCCTGTTCCTATTTTCCTACTTTTGAGGGAGGGCTGTGCAAGGTCTGACTTGGACGTATTCTATACCAAACTGTGTGCGTGCACACGTGAGTGTGTTTTTAAAAAACCTCTTTTGTTTATGAGTGAGGTTCATGAGATGCCTGCTCATCACGCCCTTTCTTCTATGTTTATATCTTCTTCAAATTCATTTTGGTCATAAGAAATACTAAGTTCCTCTCACTTCTTCCTTCCTTTCTTAACTTATTCCTTTTCCTTTGCCCTTTCATTCCATTTTTTAAACAATCAAAATAGAACAAATTATGCCCCTTTACCTGGCCCCCAGTCTGTATCTGTTTTTTCTTAACTTCCTCTGTGATTCTTGAAAACAGTGAGATTCTGAAGGGACAAATTGTTCATCATTTAGTCCTTTCCAGTTATTCAAATATATTTGCCTTTCTAAGTGTCTCTTGACACCTGTATTTTCATTTCAGAATTTTTATTTTTTATTTTTTAATCAGGAATTCTTGAAAGATTTTATTCTATTAAAGATCCATATTTTTTCCCTAAAAGATTATGCTCAGTCTTGCCAGGTAAGTTATTTTTGGTTGTTAACCTTTATCTTTTGCCTTTTGGAAAATCACATTCTAAGATTTTCTTTCCTCTATAGTAATTGCAACACAAATTTGTGTGATTCTGACTCAACTTTTTCTTTCTGGATGCTTGCACTACTTTTTTTCTTTGACCTGGAAGTTCTGGATTTTGGCAATGACATTCATGGATGTTTTAAATTTGGAGTCACTTTCAAGTACCTTGTGGATTCTTCCTATTTTTACTTTGTCTTTTGATTCCAATATGTCTAAGAAGTTTTCTTTTCTGATGTCTTGAAAGATTTTTTTTAAGTTTGGTTATGATTTTTAAGGAGTTTAATGGTTCTGAAATGATTCCCCAACTCATGATCAGCAACTTGGAGGAAGGGTAATGACATGGACCTGCATCATCCATTCAGTAGCAACTAGAGTTAAATAATAGCAAACAACTATTTTTTTTAAAGTGATGTGATAAATGAGACAGTTTAGACCATTTCGAGGGTTTCCATTTAGTCTTACTGATAATAATCAGTAGAGGTAATTCCACAAATGCCCATACAGGGTCTGACTTTTAAAAACATATTATATCTATTCCTATAATAGTGACCAACACCAAGACCCAAACAGGTCTTCTATTTACCTCCACCTGCTCAAGGGTGTGCTATCCCTTCAGAGTCTTCATCTCAAGACCCCAGTAGAAACTGGGCTACTCCTACGTTTCTATTGAAGGTCTCTTAGTATAATAATAGCTAGTTGCCAGTTTCCCTCTTTTCCTCCACGCTTTCCAAGCCATAGTGACAGGATACACAGCCTGTGTCTTTGTGAGATTAGTTTGAGCCTTTTGGGGGGTGGGGAGCCTCAACCCTCATCCTAAATTGGGAGTGGGAAAATCTCAATAGTCTCCCAAATCTGGATACAGAATTACGTGGCTCAGAATGACAAGGTGGTGTGAAGGAGAACCAGCCATTGTAGGTCCTTTTTGGAATGTCCTTAATTTGGGTCAGGCAGAAGGATCCCGACTGCCCCTTTCTGCATGGCCCAGTACAGTTTTACTAACTTTCTCACACCACCAATCTTCTCGTCAACCCCATGTTTCAAAAACCAAATTGAAAGCCTGAAATGGAAAGAGCTATCATTATCTTCCAGTCAATTTACTATGGATGTGGGCACAAAAAACCTCCTCCCATCATTCCCCAAAGGGCTCATTTGAAGGGATGGGCTCCATTTGCTCAGCCCGCTGAAACTTCTCTAATCTCCTGGCTCATAGATTTGTCTGGAAGGGAAGGCTCAAGTCTGATGTCACTGGACTTGAAGGAGGCTGGTCATAAGAAGTGGAAGGTCATAGACAGGTCATAATTTTAGACTACCAATGAATTTTACTAAAATTTCTCAAGCACCAACTTTCCGTTGGTTGGGTCTTTTATACTTCAGAAGGTGAAACAAATCAAATTAAAAATTAAAGCTCTAGTACGCCACGCCTGCGAAATTCTGAGGATGGCTTCCCTGCCCTCTTAACGGAAAACTAGCCCCAAACAGATGCCACTCCAACCTCACTTATCTTCTGAAATTCATGGGAAGAGGGGACCTCTTATAGACTCTGTAGCAAGACCTAAATTCAAAGGGACTTAGCTGGTTTTTAAAGAAAGCCTTGGTTTAGTCCCTTGTTTCTTGCATCTATCTCATCTAAAGGGTCACAGAATCATATGTTGGACATAGAAGCAGCCTTACAATATCATTGAATATAACCTCATCTCATTACAAAGGAGGAAACTGAGATCCAAAAAGCTGGGAGTGACTTGCCTAAGGTTATACAGGTAGCAATAAGCAGATTTGGGAGTCAAATAGCCCCAAAGTTCCAAAAGCATTGCCATTTTGCCAGCTAAGGGTTTAAAGTGGGTTGGATCTCAGTCCAGAACCCCTCTGAGATTGAACCAGAACTAACTGGCCTGTAGTCTGATGTTAGCAGAGACAACTCAACCATCACTTTACCTCTCTCTGTCATTGTGTGGCCTATAGATAAAAGGAATCAGAGGATCTTAAGAGTTAGAAGGAACTTGACCACTAAGAGATCACTGATTCCAACCCCTGCATTTTACTGATAGGGAAATTGAGAGACCCAAGGATGCGGAACTGTAATAATTTTCACACCCAGGATATACTCCACAAAAAATTCTCCTGGGGCAGTAATGGCCACAAATAAACTTTAAAATGCAAATTCAGTTGAAGAAGTGGAAAGAGACCCAAGGATACTTCAAGGTTGCTTCTGGGGAAGCTGTGAGGTAGGCAGCAGGCAATGGCTGGGCAGGAGCTCACATGGATAAACACCTGTTAGATTTCTATTTTAATTATTCTTGCTAACTAGTGATAAAATCAACTATTTCTAAATTTATGGAAAGATAAGTATTCTTATTGCCCTCCAAATTTTGGTGTAAAAGGGCCAAAGCTTCAATGGACCCACCTTATTTAGGTCATTTTAAAGCAGAGGTTCTTAACTTGGGGTCCATGAATTTGTTTTAAAAGATATTTCGATAAGTTTTGACATTCTTGGTTTCCTTTTTAATCTATGTATTTTATTTTATGCACTTAAAAAGGAGTCCACAGGTTTCCTCAAACTGACCCAGGAGTCCATGACACACAAAAAGATTAAGAACCCTTGCTTTGGAGTAAGGAAGTGTTATGTTTGTACATTTGGACATTTAGTAATTTAGTGGCAGAGACAGGACTAGAATTCATGTCTCCTGATTCTAAGAATACTTTCCTTTTTGCTACATCATGTTGCCTCTCTAATAATTATGACATCATCATCATCTCATTACTATTGGATGGACTTGAATATCTGCCATCATTAGTATCAAGGAATCCAGATGTGTATCCTCTACACTGTGAAATCTCCTATATCCTACAGTTGCTGGCTAAGGTTGTAGGATATGTATATTTACATTTAAAAAATTTTATATCATTCATTCTCTAATTGTTAACATCTCCTAATTTATATTTTAAATGATGTTTAGTAATACAAAATTGTGTATGAATATGTAAAATATATTTTATTAAGACAGTTTTGGAGGACATTCACTACTTATTTACAATTTTTTAATCCACGATTTTCCATATAAATGTTAAAAACTAAAAATATAAAATAAAATAAAACCACCATTTGAGAACATGTATCTTTCTTTAATCCAGCTAAGGAAGGACCACAAGACTTCTTCCTTTGGGTATGGACCACCTGAGGTACCTATGCCAAAGGAAAGGAGGTAAAAAAGCTATGAAGAATGCCTGAGAAACAGCTACAGAGAGAAACCTAACACGTTACCATAGTGGTTGGAGTTTGGGGTGGGGAGTTACAAGGGGGAATGCCGCTTGGTCTTCTAGGAGGACAGCTGTTCTCTTAGCCATCTCAAATCCCACCCTGTACAGTTCTGATGAGATGAAGCTACTTATATAGTGCCTACTCTATGCCAACCATTGTGCTAAGCACTTTACAAAACATTATTTCATTTGATCCTCACAACCACCCTGGGAGGCGGGTACTAATTATTTTCCCCCCTTTACAGATGGGAAAATGGCAGACAGAGGTTAAGTGACTTACCCAGGTCACAAAGCTAGTAAGTGTCTGAGTCCAGATTTGAACTCAGGTCTTTGTGACTCCAGGTCTAGTACTCATTTCTTGATACACTCCCTCAGCACATGTGGAACTCCTCCCTCTCCATTCCATGTAACAAACAAAAAGGGAAAATCTGATCTATAAAAATGACCATGTCTGAAATGGCATACAATGTTGCACCTCTGTAGTTTCTCACCTTCCTACTGTGAGAGGGTGTGTTTCATTATTTGTCTTCTAGGACCCAGATTGTTGCAATGAATCTTGAGTCACTTTCATTGACATTATTTTGACCATTACGTGAATTGTTCTAGCAGTTCTGCTTTCTTTTCTCTGCACCAGTTCATACAGCTCTTCATACACTTTGCTGAATTCCTCATACTTTATGTAATGAAGTTGTTACATTTATATAGTTTGTTCAGTCTTTTTCCAACCAAAGTGTACCCACTTTCCCTTTTTTTGTTACCACAAAAACTGAATGCCTCTTTTTTTCCCCCTTGCTTTTTATACTCTTCTTCATCAAACCTGAAAATAGCTACTCCTGGATTCTGATTCGAGGCAGAACTCAGCACTGGGGTTTTGTTATGATGCAAAACCAAAGATTATTCAACAACCTCATCTATTTGTCTAAAACCTGCCTCAAGTTAGATCCCTTTTTCTGTAAATATCATCTTCGACCCTGACCTTCTGAGCTGCACTTTGGCAGCAGATGTCTACAGCCTCAGGGGCCTTCAGTCTGAACTTCATTGCTGTGCAATGGATTTTAGAAATGATGGCTTCTTGCCAGCTGCAGTGTTATAACTCAGGAGTACAAAGATTCTTTCTTTGTTTTCCTGCACTTTTAATTCTGGGTAATGGGTGACTGATGAAATAATAGACTTGCTGCAGTGAAAAAAACCAGACTGACCACTGAAGTCTGTATAAACTTGTTGGGAAACGCATCTATTGTGACTTCTTCCTTCTTAATTTTGTCTGTAAGGATTAGAATTTATTCTAAGACTGTGGTGCTTTTGTTCTAGTAATCAATCAGCAAGCATTTCTTAATGCTTACTTTGTGCCAGCATGGTGCTAAGCTCTGGGGATACAAAAAAAACCCCCAAAGAATAAACCAAGAAAAAGTCCCTGCTCTTGAAGAATTCACAGTCTAATGGGGGAGACAACATGCAAACAATACACAGGATGATTTGAAATCATCAGAAAAAGGGTAATAGCATCGAGGACCAAGAAAGACTTCTTATAGAAGATGGGATTTCAGTTGGGACTTGACGGAAGTCAGAGATGCCAAGAGATGATGATGAGGAAGGAAAACATTCCAGGTATCGGGAAGAGCTGGGGAAAATGCCTGGAGTAGGGAGATAACGTCTTGTATAAGGAACCCCAACAGAATACATGGAGAGGAGTAAGGTATAAGGAGACTTAGAAAAGAGCTTGAGAAAATTTTTAAAAACCAAAGATTTGTATTTGGTCTGGAGGTAAGAGGGAGCCACATCAATTTACTGAAGAGGTGCGGAGGGGCACGGACAACAAAATGAAAACAGAAAGCCCACAGGACTCCAAGTTGGAAGGAATTGTAGAAGTCTGACCTCCATGCACTTCAGAGAAGAAAATCAAAGTTCAAGGTCACTTCAGCATACTGCCTCCCCCAGCTGGAGGTTTTGGGTACTGCTCTCTACCAAGTCCACATCCCAGAGCTGTTAGGATGACAGCTTCTCTATTTTCCCATTTCTTGGACTAGCCCCAGCCTGTCCTCTGGGATACTCTGACTCCACAACTCTCCTAGCTCAGCCACTTTGTTCTCTCGAGTTACCCTTTGTTCTCTCGAGTTCAACAAAGCCAGGCGAGAGATTTTGTAGAAGAGCTCTCGCAGTAAATAAGAGAAAGGCTGTAGAACCAATGAGTTGGTTGGTTGTTATCTTGCATTCTCAAGAGGACCCAAATGACAACACCATGATAAAGTGAAGTTTTGGTGTGTCTGACTGTGGCTGATCAGACCAATATGAGCTTGGAATGCTCTACCACAGATAGTTGGTGTGAACATTTGAAGTGGTTACTCCAAATCTGCGCATCCTATGTTTCCTTTGTAATGAACCAATGAGTACATCACTGTTGAGATGCAGAGCATAGAATCTTTATCTTCAACTATTCCTTTTCTAACCATGGATGCTTGACTTAACCTCCTGGGTCTAAGGAGCCCCATTCCTCTTTAACTGACTGGTCTCTTTGCCTCACTTTGGCTTGTGGGCTCCTATAAAATTCTTCTTCTTTTCTTAAATGTGCTTACCCGGCTTCCATCCCTGCTATTTTTCTGCTTTAGAGCTGGCTTCAGTGTCTCCTACCAAATTCAGACTGGCTCTGGGTTACCTCTGATTTTTCTTGTTTTGTTTTTTAAATTGTTTTTTATTCTGAACTTAACAAATATTAAAGAAAACAAACATTTCTATGTGCAAAGTAGAAAAAAGGGGATTATACATGAAGCTGGGGGTTGTCTATTATGTAGTTTGTTTTTCCTTTTACATGTATATATGTTAAATATGTAAATTTCAAAGCTGCCCTACTTATCTCTCTTTTCTTCTGGTCTTCCTTCTGTTCTCTTCTTTGCCTTAAAAAATACTTCAATGACCCTCTTTTCTTCTTTTTTTTTTAAATGGCAATGATATCCCTTCTCTCTCTTTCCTAATACTTTTCCTCACCATTGGAAAGAGTAAAAAGAAAACCAACCTCTTGTGAATGGTTAAGCAAAACAAATTCTCCCATTGGCCATATCTAAAATTATATTCTGAATTATTCCCAATGCTAGCCACAACAACAGATTTCTCCTTACCTCCTTTTCTACTTTTGTCTCCAATGTACTTTTACTAATTTATAAATTAAGCAACTTGAATCAACAGAATTATGGCTAACATTATGTTTTGCTCTAGTAATAGAATACAAACATTACAATTACAGCATTCTGAAATTATATTCTTCCCCTTGAGTCCAATCACATCTTTCTCAGGAGGGGAAAACATGCTTTATCCTCCTTTGGAATCACGGTTGCTCATTTCATCATACAAAGTTCTTCAGTCTTGCAAAGTTGTTTTGTGGTTATTGCCTAAACTGTTCACTGGATTCGGTTCATACAAGTCTTCCCATGTTTCTCTGAGATTGTTCCTTTCATCATTTCTCATGGGGCAGTAATGTCCTGTTCATATACTACATTCATATATCATATGTTGTTCAGCTATTTGTCAATTGATAGGAAACTGCTTTGCTCCCAGCTTTTTGCTTACTATGTTTCCCTTAACTTATATGTTTGCATTTCAAACAGATAAAATTCTGGTATTTTCATCAGGAATGCTTGAAAGTACATTTTATTCTCTTGAAGGATTATACTGAGTTTTGCAAGGCAAGTTATTCTTGGTTATAAAGCTTTCTCTTTTGCTTTCTGGAATACCACTCAAAACATTCCTTTCACTATCAGTGGACTTACGTGATTCTGGCTCCATGTCCTTGAAGGGTACTTGAAGTTCTTCTGGATGCACTTTGACCTAGAACTTGAATTTTGGCTATGATGTTCCTGGCATATTCATTTTGGGTTTCTTTGAGGAGATGACTGGTGGATCTTTTTTATTTTCATTTTAATCTCTGCTTCTAATAGTTCTGGGCAGTTTTAATTCATGATTTCCTGAAATATAGGTATTTGGGCTTTTTAAAAAATGACAGTTTTCAGGTAATCCAATGATCCTAAGACCTATTTTTCTGTTAAATATTTTGGATAGGAAATAACCTTATACTCTATTCCATTTTTTTCAGTTATTTTGTTTTAGTATTTTTTGTTATCTTATGGAGCTGACAATTTCTGCCTCAACTGAATTTTCAAGGAATTGGTTACTTGGGTAAGGTTCTTTACCTCCTATACTAAGATGTTCATTGTACTTTCAATTATTTCCTCTAAAATTTTCATTTTCTTTTCCATTCTTTCCTTTAGTGTTCTCATTTATGTAACTTTTAAACTCTTGCTTAATTTCTTCCAGGAATTCTGGTAGAGCTTGTGACACAGCTGTGTTTTGTTTGGAGCTTTGCTTGTAGGTTCTGCAGAGTTCTTCAGGATCTGTGTCTTGGCAACTCTGGCTTCTACAGTATTTATGGTTTAAAGTTTTTTGCCTTTTTTTCTAGCCTTACTTCCTAAATTGAGAGTTTGCGCCAGGGTCAGGCTGAGTGCACTTCAGGAAGAAAGGTCAGGACTTTGTTTTGTCCTGTCCTATATTATATGGGGGGGGGGGGGGGGATGCCATTGCTTTTTTCCAAGTGATAAGATTCCTTGAAAATTAGATTGATAGCTGTGTACTCCAGTTGTCCCTGACTTGCCTCTCTGGCCAATGTTCCCTTTGCTAGAGCACCTAGTTTCAGGCTCCTGGTCCACTTATGGTCTGTATACTAGAAGACTATTGTGATTTGGCCTCTTAGGCTGGGCTTTTATAATTGGACCCTTCTGCAGGGCTTTCAGCCTTCTAGATTGCGTGTATGTGTGTGTGTGTGTGTGTGTATGTGTGTGTGTATGTGTGCGTGTGTGCGTGTATGCGTGTGTGTGTGCGCGCGTATGTGTGTGCGCGTGTGTGTGTGTGCGTGTATGTGTGTGTGTGTATGTGTGTGCGTGTATGTGTGTGTGCGTGTATGTGTGTGTATGTGTGTGTATGTATGTGTGTGCGTGTATGTGTGTGTGCGTGTGTGTGTGTGCGTGTATATGTGTGTATGTGTGTGTGCGTGTGTGTATGTGTATGTGTATGTGTGTGTATGTGTGCGTGTGTGTGTGTGCGTGTGTGTGTATATGTGTGTGTATGTGTGTGTGTGCGTGTATGTGTATGTGTGTGTATGTGTGTGTGTGCGTGTGTGTGTATATGTGTGTGTATGTGTGTGTGCGTGCGTGTATGTGTGTATGTGTGTGTGTGCGTGTGTATGTGTGCGTGTATGTGTGTGTGCGTGTGTGTATGTGTGTATGCGTGCGTGTATGTGTGCGTGTGTGTATGTGTGTGTGCGTGTATGTGTGTGTGTGTGTGCGTGTATGTGTGCGTGCGTGTGTGTGTGCGTGTGTGTATGTGTGTGTG
>JAQQSK010009659.1:0-12994 GCA_028658325.1 Potorous gilbertii | reverse complement strand
CCTCAGGGCTTTTGGTGGCAGGCCTGGCTGCTATTCAATGGGAGCTTAAGTTCTGGTGCTCAGGTGGAGGCAGGGCCGCCTCCCTGGCTCAGTTCCCTCAGGGGGTTTATGCAGAGACCTTCTGTAATGGACCCCAGCTCCTGCCTGCTTTGGGAGCCTCTGGCCACCCTCTGCCTCTGCTGCTACCTCCCAAGAGGGCCTGAGTCATGGAGACATCCCGCTCCCCTCTCAGCCAGTCCAGACATCTTTCTCACTGATCTGTACATCTGTGGGTGGAGGGATCTTCGCAGCTGCTGGAGATTCCATCCCTGAAGCCTGCTGGGATCTGTTCCTCTCTGTGCTGCATGACCAGGGCAGGTCTGGGCTCCACTCCCATCTGGTCTGCGATGGACCTTTGGGGTTGGTTTTTCAGGGTTCTCTGGAACGGAAATCTTCACTCCATTGCTGTGTGGCTTCCGCTGGTCCAGAACTTGTTGGGAGTTCTTTTTATAGGTAATTATGGGCTGTGGGTTCAGAGCTAGCATATGTGAGTCTTTCTACTCCGCCGTCTTGGCTCCTCCCTGCCTGCCTCTATATTCTTGCCCCTCCAGTCCATCCTTCACATTCCTGCAAAACTTTTCTCCTTAAGCATAGATCTGACCATTTCCTGGGTACTACTCAATAAAACCTAGTAGCTTCCTTTTGCACCTAGAAGCAAATATAAATTCCTCTGTTTAGCACTGAAACCTCTTTGTAATCTTGCCCCAATCTATTTATTTACATTTGAGGTACACTCTTCTTCCCTTGGTACTTGTGATCTAGCCAAAATTGCATCTCTCTCTTTCTCACACACAACACTTTATCTCTCCTATCTAGGTTTTTGCACTGGTTGTGCCACGTGATTAGAATTCATTATTTTCTTACTTCTCTATTGTCCCTCTCAAACTACTTTGTATTTGATGACATTTTATTTATTGTTGCTGTATCTATATTTATTTCTATACCTATGTCTGGCTCTCCAGTGTCTTGCATAATCCTTGGCACATTAAGCAGTCACTTAACAAATATTTGTTGATTGACAATCCCACCTCTAAAGAACATCTGGTATCCCCCATACCTGTACAGTCTTCTTACACTTTATACAGTCCCCTGCCATGCTGCTACATTCTTTTGTTCTGATGACTCTGACTTTGTTCCTCAAACAAGACAATCTCTCAGCTATTGGCAGTTTTATTTCCTTTCCCCCATACCTAGAATCCTCTCCCTCATCTCTACCTACTGACTTTCCTAGCTTTCTTTAGTTCCTACTAAAATTCCACCTTTTACAGGATTTTTTCCTAATCCCCCCAAACTGTACCCCAAAGTAGAATGAACAGCATGAAGAGGTGCCAGTTTCCCCATCCTTAGCCATCTTCAAGCAGAAGCTGAAAAAGTGGAGAGCCCTCCTTTCATGTAACAGTTCAGTTAGATGACTAATGAATCATTTCTTGGCAAAGATTTTTGAATGCTTTGCTATTTTTTCTTCCAGGGTGTCCCCATTTTATAGATGATAGGATAAAAAAATCACTTTCCCCTACTGGACCCATTGGTTTAAAGGTAGAGTAATAATGTTGTCAAGTCTCAACTCTAGCTTTTTTTGCATTAGTGATTTAAAAGGGCTGATTGTCATTCAATTTTCATACCTACAGGCCCTTAATATTGCATGGGAGTTGGCAGCTGGGGTGCAAGAGATGCTTTGAACTTACACAAAGAGATACCTAGCTCAGACTTTCTAAAATCCTAGTGTAGGAATATCAACAGCTGACTTACTGAATAAAAATGCTGAGAGTGTTTGTGGCCTGGTTTATTTCTCTTGCCTGTCCTTTTCTGGTGAAGCCTATTGCCTATCCCCCCTGACACATGCAAATAGCATTTGGACCCCTACATATTTCACAAAACCCAGGCTGCCTCATTTCCCTCACAGGATTTAGAATCTGCCAGGAAGAATTGAACCTTATTTATACTAGAAGACACAGCTATTGCAACTAAATAGAAAGATCATTCTCAGATTCTCCGGTGCATTAATGAAGATGTTGGCAAGATTGGGTTTATCCTATATCCAAAAGCAACATGAAATTTCATTTCATGGGAGACTGTCTTCTCTCCTTGCAGTACTTTTGTGAATATAGTACAAAAGCCTTTGTTATTGCATCTTGTGTGCCAACATCTGTTGTAGAGGATAAAATTCTGGGAAGAATTTGATGACATTCTCCTAATTAAGGCAATATATGCCCCAATACTTTCCAACCTCATTCCTAAGGTGGTCACAAGAGAAAATAATCACAATGATAGAAAATATAGCTCAAGGTTCAGAAATGAAGGAGGCTTGAAGATTATCTGGAAGTTTC
Source organism: Potorous gilbertii (assembly GCA_028658325.1). Taxonomy (NCBI): domain Eukaryota; kingdom Metazoa; phylum Chordata; class Mammalia; order Diprotodontia; family Potoroidae; genus Potorous; species Potorous gilbertii. Next base: position 10,628 of record JAQQSK010009659.1, on the reverse strand, counting down.
ACTTGTATATATCAATACTATTTTTTTAAATAAGAGCCTTGAAAGGTCTTAAGTAAGGTAAGTACCAAACATATGCATACACAAAAAAAAATACAAACACACACGCAAAAATCACTACAATTTAAAGAAAGAAAATGACTGGTTACTGATGTAGGAATCATTTAGAACCATCAGTAAAATTCAAAATCAACAGTGAGTTAGAGGAAAGTTTAATGGTGAGAAGAAACATTGTGCAATCTACTGTATCTGTACAGTCTAGGGAAATACGTCTTTCTCAATTATTTTACCACTGAAATGATTGTATGATTGTCTATTCTTGAGACAAAGTCCATGGGCACAAAAGAAGGAAAAGACAATTATATGAGTAACTTGACCGTAACAACAAAACAACGTAAAGAAATAGAAAGAACTGCAATATAACTCTTCTAGATATAACAATGGCACCTACTAAATACCTGGTACAACATATCTGACTGACAGCAAATCCCATGCTCCAAATTCAAATCTCAAAATATCCTGTGGAATTTAACCAATAAACTGGACTTGATCTGGACCAGTATCACAGTGAAGATTGGTCCATCATTAAATGGATATAAAATTGATTCATAATACTTTTAAGAACCTTTCAATAAATTACCATCATACTAAATACTCATGATTTCCAAACTACATGGAACAAAAGTTTTCAAAATATAGGAGATCAAAATCACATGGAAACAGAATGAGGTAAAAAACATCTTATTGTTCTATTTGCTACTATATTTATATGAAGATGCTTTCAGTGATTCTACAGAGATTATTATTATGAATAATAGTCACTAATTAATAAATAATAGTCCTTACTATGAATAATAACATAATAATTTATATAATCTTTTAATGTGAGTTAAGTAGTACACATATTTTAATGTTTTTTATTTATTTATTTTTAATTTTTTAACATCTTTATTCAAAGTTTTGAGTTTCAAATTCTATCCCTCCCTTCTTCCTTTCCCATTTCCTGAGATGATAAACAATCAGATATAGGTTATACATATACAATCATGTAAAATATTTCTATATTAGTCATTTTGTACAAGAAGACTAGAAGAAAAAAGTGAAAGTTAAACATAGCATACTTCAATCTGTATTCAAGCCATATCATTTTTTTCATCAAAAGTCCTTTGAGACTGTCTTGAGTCATCGTACTGCTGATAATAGATGGCTAAGTCATTCACAGTTCTTCATCAAAAAATATTTCTGTTCCTATGTACAAAGTTCTCCTAGTTAAGTTTACTTCACTATGCATCAGTTCGTGTAAATCTTTCCAGGTTTTTTACATCATCCTGCTTTTCATTTCTTATAGCACAAAATATTCTTTTACAATCATATACCACAGCTTGTATAGCATTCCACATTTGATAAGTATCTCTTTGATTTCCAATTCTAAGTCACCACAAAAAGAGCTGCTATACAAATAGGCCCTTTCCCCCTTTTCTTGGATATCTTTGCAATATAGATTTAGCAGTGGTATTGCTAGATCAACAGGTATGCTCAGTTTTATAGCCTTTTGGTCATTTTAGCTCTATTTTTTTAAAACTAGGAAAGTGAATAAATTGTTAATTATTTATGGAATTATAAAAAAGGGGCAAATATGCCCAGTTCTTTGGGTACTTATCAGAAAAAACTACAATGGCAGTGGGGAATAATGCTTCACTGATTAAAAAGGTACAAAAGATGCAGATGCAATATCATAGAACGTACAGAGACAAGCAGGAAAATGGGAATAGGGCAGATGGCATTGGGAAGGGGTGGTAGAGGAAAGCAGGCAGTATGGGAAATCAGGGAGTAGGGAAGTCACAGAGAGTTATTGACATCACCATAGATTCAAGTTGGGAGCACTGAGAAGCATGGACCCAGATGAAGAAGAAAGAGTATATAGGTTTCATTTTATAGGGTTTTCTCTTGAGGGATAGTCTACCTCTTATCTATACTACTTTGGAATTAGTGCACTAACATAATTCATATCCTCTCAAAGTTGTCAATAAAATTTTAAAGCTAACATATCTGTATCATCCCAAAGCTATCAACAATATTTGTTGTTTTGCTGGTGTTGCTGCAGATGCCTGGAGAGTATCTGAAAAGTATATGTCATAGGACCAAAAGGCCCTGAGAGTAAGGTCTAAATGCTGTCACTGATTTAGCACATATTCTCAGGATGTGATTGTTGGTTAATAATACGTTTGAAAATTAAGCCTTTTGCTCTTTGAGACAGTTTATATGTAACTTCTAGATTCCTCTTTGCAATCTTACTTTCTGCTAACATTACTTTATGCTCACTACTTATAAATTTATTAGACTGACAAGAAGGGAAAGAGTAATGAGATGGAGCAGAATAAGATACAATTTTAACACAATGATGCTCAGAGAGCTTGTGCCTAGCTCAAGGTCACGTAACATGGAGTGGAGGAACCTGATTTTGAAGGGAGATTTCTTTTGACTTGAAGTTCAATAGAGAGTCCCATTATTTAAGACAAAATAGAATAATGAAGGAGAAAAATATCAACCTTGTACTAGCTCACCTGGGTGGAAGTGGGGAAAGATAACAGGACAGTTTCTCCAGGGATGTCTGACAATCAATAAGAGAAACTTAGTGGAGAGAACAAAATAACAGGCTCATGGAGTTTGAGTTAGAAGGGCCTTAGAAATCATCTTACCCAAACCCATTTCTTTTCATATAAAGCAACTGATGGTCAAAAAAAACTGATGGTGAAAAAGATTTGTCCAGGGTTAAAAAATCTATTAAATTTCTGAAGGAAGATTCAAACTCAGATCTTTCTGATTCCAAGTCCATTATGCCTTCTAGCTACTTTGAAACAAGATAAATATGATAAATATGTAAGAGAAAAATAATGTCCTGTAAGAATTGATACATTTAAAGAGCTATGTATTTTAACCTGAGTTATCCAGAGAATTGGATTCTCCATTCTATTTGCTGTGTGTAAGCAAAAATTGCCAAAAATATAAATGTACCTCCTCAATACCTGTGATCTATATGACAGTGACTACTTTGTGATGCTAAAATTTATATCACATGTGATATTGCTGTGTCTCTACTGTACCCAGTAAATTGATCAATGGATAAAATCACATCAAAAAATTTAGGCACATTTTTCTTCTTTAACTTTGGCATTCCAGCAAGTATAGAACATAAAATGCCTTTCATAAATGCCTAATCATTGGTACGGTAGAGCAGAGCCTAAGCAATACTGTAGAACACAATAAATCTCAACTGTCAAAAGCCAATAATTAGAGAATCACACTCAGAGCCTTAACTAGAAAATCATGCGATTTGCCATTGGATATCAACCTCTGGAAGGTACATAACAACCATCCATAGAGCATTATCCCTTCATTTTAAGGTCTTTATCAGCCTTTACAATGCTCCATTTTCCCCTCCTGGTACAACTCTACTGCCCTCCCCTCCACCACTATTCCAGGCACTATACCCCAAGATGTCAAATTCACAACAGGACCCTCAGAACTCCCAAGTGTTGCCCAAATCAGAGGAAAATGTAAGAGAAATATTTAACAAAATAAATAAAAAACATGATACACTATTGATAATGCTAATTTATGATTTTCTAAGTCAATATGTGATCACTAGCAATCTAGTATTTTTAGTTCAATAGTACACTGTCTTTTAAATTAATGTGAACAAAATTGTTCAATCCTCTTCCCCCATGTTAAGGAATTTCTAGTTTTAGTTCTTGGCATGATGACTGGTTTGATCCACCATTGCAGAGCAACAATCTCTGCAGTCTGTGAAATCCAATATACTGTGAACGCCTTTCCAGTACTGTTTCCAGAAACATTCTGTCCTTTTGCATTGCCTTTGTCATCACAACTTAGAAAATGAACCTAATTTTCTAGTCTGCAAACTTCTAAAGTCAAGCCTACTTCTCCCTAACATTTGTTTTCTCCAAGGAACTCTATTAAGGACGATTTCTAACTTCAGGCAAAAAAAGCACACATTTTAGGCACATCTGTTTCTTATTCCTACCCTAAAAATATGTGTTTAAAATAATGATCATTAGCTTATTGATTTAATGGAGGAAAATATATTAAGATCATCTAGTTCAGCATCTAGGAAACTGCAGCCCAGACAAGCTAAATGATTTGCTCAAGATCATACAGTCAATATCAGAGCCAAGACTTGAACCCAAGTCCTCTGACTCAAAAACCAGTACTCTTTTCACAGAGCCTCACAGACTACTATATGTGGGATTAAAATTAATGATGATATTAATAGCAACTAGTATTTATATTTTGCTTTAAGTTGGCAAAACCATTCACAAGTATTATCTCATTTTATCTTCATAATAACTCAGGGATCTGGGTACTATTTTTATTCCCAATTTAAGATGAGGAAACTGAGGAAAATAGAGGTTTAGTGATTTGCCCAGGGTTTCAGTTAGTATTTATCTGAGGTCAGATATGAAGTCAATTCTTCTTGACTCCAGGTCAAGCACTCTATCCACTTAACTATCATGGTTTCTATATGTATTGCAGTAAATTGTAAAATTGGACTAGAGTGTTACAGTTCTCTGAGTAGGTACAGCTATTCTTATTTGAAGGCCACAGCATGGAATTTTCTTTTGTTTTGCTTTTACTGTCATCCTGCCTACCCACCCTATATATTTGAATTAATATATTGATAGAACCATTTGGTTTTCATCAGGTTGGTAAATATGGAATTATAGTGTAAATTGGAACAGCTTCTCTAAATTGCATTGGATTTCATTAAGATGTCTTAATAATGATGAGGATGTCTTATATTACTGTATTCCTAAAGTAGGTTACACTTGCCAAGGGCATCTCACATTCATAATCTCATTTAAAGATACAGTCAACACCTCAGAAATAGGTATAATTTTTCTTTCTTCTCCCCCTGCCCCAGAAAAATAATAGCTTTTTTGTCATTTTGTTGATAACTTTTTCTCTCGAATTTGTCATTGATTGACTATGACAAGATTGTAGCATTAAGTTTGAGGTAGTACCTCCTACCATATTTGTCACAAAAACAGACAGAAATATATTGCTTAGAATCACAGTGTCTGAGGCCAGATTTGAACAAAGGTCTTTGACCCCTCGTTTAGCTGTCTGTCTACTGAACAGCCTAACCACATATACTGCATATGCTTACTTTATGTACAAAAAATAAAACAAAATAATGTTAGAGCATTGCCAGCTGGAAAAGACCATGTGAAAGGAAAACATTTGAGCTGAGGTTTTAAGGATACTAGTGATTCTGAAAGGTAGAGGTGAGCAGAGAGGGAATTTCAGCAATAAGGTTGGTGCAGAGGCATAGAGTTAGCAAACACTTAAATTATATAAACTGAATAGCAAACTAGCTAATTTCTTTAAAGAAAAGTTTAGGTAAATAGCAAAATGGCATTGTTAGTAACACAATAACAGCAGGCAACTTTAATATCTCTCTTTCAGAGCAGGATAAATCTAACATAAAAAATGCTATTGAAAATAGAGAATTAAATAAATTGTTGGAAAACTACACATTACCAGCCTGTGAGGATTTCTAAATGAGAATATTAAGGAAACAAAACACCAAAACTTAGGACACATGGCTGAACAGTCCTTTGAGATAAATTTATATTTCTGAATACTTATATTGACAAAATGGAAAAGAGAAGATAAATGAAATAAGCATGCCACTAAGAACACTAGAAAATTTAAATTGCCAGTCCTAAAACAAATATAAATTAAGGAATCTTGAAATTGAGTAGATATAGAAAAGCTTAAAAATAAAAAGATTATAGAATTAATAAATACAACTAAGACTTGTTTTGTGAAAAGACATACAAAAGCAGTCAAAAAGAGAGAAGAAAAGAGAGGAAATAATCAGAAACTAACAGAAACTAGCAAGAAAACTGAAAAGACAAAGAAAGTGACATACAAACTAATAAAATAAAATCCAGAAAATTTAAAGAACCCAGTATTATTTTTTAAAAAGTTAAAAATAAATCTCTAAGATCAAGGATTTGTGACAGCAAGATTTACAGGTGAAATCTATTAAATATTTAAAGAGCAACTTTTCCATCTCTCTTGCAGCTGAAACCTCCCTTGTGTGTTATGTCTGCCATTAGAACATGAGCCTTTTGAGCACAGGAACTCATACTTTTGTTCTTATATCTGCAGTACTCAGGACAGTGCTCTCTCTGCACAGAGTAATTGTCTAATAAATGCTTATTATTATCTAATAAATGCTTATTATTCATTCATTCAATGTAATACCTAACAAAAATGTTCTTAAAATGGTGACAGAATGCCCACTAAAAAATTACTCTTATTAGATAAATTTTGTCCTGATAACCAGACCAAGAATCAAAGCAAGATATAAAGAAGTATAGGCAAATCTCACTATTAAATATGGATGCAAAAAAATTAAATATAATTCTCACAAGGAGGTTACAGAAATATATCCAGAAAAAAAGACACTACGACAATGCTATAAATTGAAGAATGATTCACTATTAGTAAAACAATTAATGCAATTAATGATATAAGAAAGATTTCGACAACAATAAATTATTTTATTAAATTTAGGAAATTTCTGAAAAGAATATATCGCTCATTGATGCTAAAACCCCTAAAAACACAGGCACAGAAGGTCTGGTATAAAAAACTGTTCGTTCAATTGTCTCGAACTTTTTATGACCCCCATAGATCACAGAATGTCAGGCCCTTCTATCCTCCATTAACTCCCGAAGTCTGTACAAGTTCATATTTGTTGCTTCCTTGACACTTTATATGCATCTAATCCTCTCGTCCTCTTCTCCTTTTGGCTTCAATCTTTACTAACATTAGGGGCTTTTCCAATGAGTTCTGTCTTCTCCTTATGGGGTGAAAGTATTTAAGCCTCAACTTCAGTATCTGTCCTTTCAATGAATAGTCTGAATTAATTTAAGTATTGACTAATTTGATCTCCAGGTTTATTAAAGGACCCTAAAAATTCTTCACCAGCACCAGGATGCAAAAGCTTCAATTTTGCGGTGTTCAGCTTTCCTTATAGTCCAACTCTCACAGTCATACATTGCTACTGGAAAAAATCATAGCTTTGACTATATGGACCTTTCTCAGCAAGGTGATGTCTGTGATTTTTGGTATATTCTCCAGATTTGCTGTAGCTTTCATTTCAAGGAGCAAGTGTCTTTTGAATTTCATGGCTGCAGTCACTATCTGCAATGATCTTTTAGCCCAAGAATACAAAATCTGACACTGCTTCCATTTCTTCTCCCTCTATTTACCAGAAAGTGATGGGACCAGTTACCATGAGTTTGGTTTGTGTTTTTTTATGTCAACTTCAATACTAAAGACACAGCTTCAAATGTCATGACACTATGATAAATAGTCATCGTGGATACATGGTTTCTATAGTCAAAGTTAATAAGAGTCAGTGAATACTACCCAACTCCTAGGTATCAAAAATAATGTTCCTTGGTGACCTATCATAGTGTCATAACTTTTGAAGCTGTCTTTAATCTTCACATGTTCTTGTTATCACTAATATCAGTCTCCTATAGTAAGCTCTTATCCGAGGTTCCTCTATCTTTCAGTAACTTTAGAGACTCCTAAAAGTGAGTCAGGCACATAGGTGAGGCAGTGGACAGAATGCTGGGCATGGAGTCAGGAAGTCTTCTCTTTCTGAGTTCAAATCTAGCCTCAGACACTTACTACTTGTGTGACCCTGGGCAAATCACTTAACCCTGTTTGCCTCACTTTTCTCATCTGTAAAATGAGCTGGAGAAGGAAATGGCAAACCCTTGCGGTATCTGTGCCAAGGAAATTCCAAATGAGTTTCGGACAATGAGAACCAGAAAAGACTTAAGCAATAATAAAAAAAAAGTCAGTCACTGATGGACTTTTAACTCATAAGTCAACAACTCATGAAATTTTTCTCATGAGATCATCAGTCTTTAAAAATCATACTTCAGTATCCAAATAATGTCATTTTTCTGAGTTTTACCATTTTTAGTCATAAAACAATTATAAACTAATTAGCTAAAATAATATATTGCTTTTCAACTCTGAGATTTTCATATATGTTGAAAACCAGTTTGACTGCTATGCTCCCAGAATATAGGTAAGCTAAGACTTACTGGTCAGGAGACCAGTAGCTTTTTCCCTCCTTCTACAAGATGCTTACTTCCTTTGTATTTAAATTTCTCTGCATCTCTGCCCCTCATTTCTCATTTCTTATGGCAACTCAGAATATGTTTTTATTTTAGTTACCTAGACTACTCTACTACCTTGCCTCAAGAGTGATACAGCAAGCTCCTTAGTGTCCAAATCTAGTGCTTTTGGTAATCTTGGATATGAGGGCATGCTTTGATGATTCATAGGCCACTAGCCTGTCTGTGGAGCTGGAAAACATGGGAGTGGAAGATTCCACCCATGCTATTGCCCCTTTGCATCTCTGACATCTTTGTCTGTGCCACTATATGTGTGTACATACATATACATGTGTGGTGAATGTGTGTGTATGTATTACTAAGGAAAGAAATCCCTTTTGAAAAGAACTTCTGGGAAAACTGGAGATGGTTTTGGCATATATACGTCTAGGTCAACATTTTACACTATAAACTATAATAAATTCAGCATTGATATGCTATAAAAGTAGAAGGGGAACTATTAAAAAATATTAGAAGAGGAGAAAATCAAGTACCCTTTACAATTTTGACTAGTGGGAGAATCAACTAAATAAAGTATAGGAGAGACCATAAAAGATAAAATTGACAGTGCTACGTAAAATTCTAAAACTATAATCTTAAGGAATAATGTCAACTAAGATAAAAAATTAGAACAGAAATAGTAGGATGGTTAAAAGTGGATAATTATCAGCAATAAAAATGCTATATTAAAATATAAAACCTGGGGGGTGGAGCCAAGATAGCAGAGTAGAAAGACTCTCATATGCTAGCTCTGAACCCACAGCCCATGGATTTCCTCTAAAAAGAACTCCCAACAAATTCTGGAACAGTGGATGCCACACAGCAACACAGTAAAGGAGATTTCTGTTCCAGAGAGCCCCGAAAAACCGATTCCAAAGGTCCATTGTGCGCAGGACGTGAGTGGAAACCTCCCCTGCCCTGGCCGCTTGGCACTGAGAGGAGTGAGCACATCCGAGCAGGCTTCAGGGACGGAATCTCCAGCGGCCGCAAAGGTCCCTCCATCCACAGACCCACAGGTCAGTGAGAGAGACATCTGGATGGCCTAAGAGGGGAACAGGGTGTCTCCAGGAGTCAGGCAGCCTCAGAGGAAGAGGGAGCGGAAGAGGCAACTATGGCCAGAGGCTCCCAAAGCAGGCGGGAGCTCAGCAGCAGCTCCATTACAAAAGGTTTCTGCATAAACCCACTGAGGGAACTGAGTCTGGGAGGCAGCCCTGCCCACACGTGAGCACCAGAAATTAAGCTCCCATTGAATAGCAGCCAGGCCTGCCACCAAAAGCCCTGAGGCTGGGGAGCAACAATTGAATCTCAAACCCCAAGCACTAGCTGGGCAGACCTAGGCCAGGGATGGAGACGACTCTCAGAAGTCAAGTAACTGGCTGGGAAAATGCCCAGAAAAGGGGAAAAAAATAAGATCATAGAGGGTTATTTTCTTGGGGACCAGATGATTGCGCCATTCCTCTCTGACGAAGAAGACCAATGCTTACCATCAGGGAAAGACATAGGAGTCAAGGCCTCTCTAGCCCAAACATCTGAAATAGATACCCAATGGCCTCAGGCCATGGAAGAGCTCAAAAAGGATTTTGAAAATCAAGTTAGACAGGTGGAGGAAAAACTGGGAAAAGAAATGAGAGAGATGCAAGAAAAGCATGAAAAACAGGTCAAAAATGGGTCTTGATAAAGGAGACCCCAAAAAATGCTGAAGAAAATAACACTTTGAAAAATAGGCTAACTCAATTGGCAAGAGGTTCAAAAAGACAATGAGAGGAAGAATGCTTTCAAAAGCAGAATTAGCCAAGTGGAAAAAGAGATTCAAAAGCTCACTGAAGAAAATAGTTCTCTCAAAATTAGAATGGAATAGATGCAGGCTAATGACTTTCTGAGAAACCAAGAAATTACAAAACAAAACCAAAAGAATGAAAAAATGGAAGATAATGTGAAATAATTCATTGGAAAAACAACGGACCTGGAAAATAGGTCCAGGAGAGACAATTTTAAAATTATGGGCCTACCTGAAAGCCATGATCAAAAAAAAGACATCATCCTTCATGAAATTATCAAGGAAAACTGCCCTGATATTCTAGAACCAGAGGGCAAAATAAGTATTCAAGGAATCCACCAATCATCGCCTGAAAGAGACCCAAAAAGAGAAACTCCTAGGAGCATTGTGGCCAAATTCCAGAGTTCCCAGGTCCAGGAGAAAATATTGCAAGCATCTAGAAAGAAACAATTCCAGTATTGTGAAAATACAATCAGGATAACACAAGATCTAGCAGCTTCTACATTATGGGATCGAAGGGCATGGAATAGGATATTCCAGAAGTCAAAGGAACTAGATCTAAAACCAAGAATCACCTACTCAGCAAAACTGAGTATAATACTGCAGGGGAAAATATGGTCTTT
>JAQQSK010009658.1:0-12994 GCA_028658325.1 Potorous gilbertii | reverse complement strand
GAGAGAAGTGATCGAACTAAGAAATATACAAACAGTAAACTACGAGAGTTCCAAGAAGGGAAGGAAATCTACTTTGAAGCAGACATTCTTTTTATCCAGTCTTATCACTTGAATGGTGACTGCAGAAAGTTAGCCAAGCCATGAATTGCTAAACTGCGTCAACCAAAGAACTTTGCACTTAGTAGGTGCACAGGAAAGGGCTGCTGAATTAATTTACTACCTCTTGTACCCTTTTGCTGCTCTTCATGGTGTCTAGTGCACACAGCCACTGGAACCTAAGCATGACTCTGAGGGAAATGGGCTAACAAAGATCATGTTGGGTCTTTGTGTTCTTCCTCATTTCTTAGGGATCAGCAAAGGACAGTGGTGGTTTGTCTACTCACAGTTGTGAGGTACAGAGTAGAGAAGAGTAACAGTCACATACCTTGATCTGACTATCCAACCTCATCTGGCCATTTTGCTCTCTGCTACTGCTACTCCTGCTATCACTCCACCCTCTAAGATGTTTCATCCAAGACCATGAATGAATGAATAAAAAGATTTATTAAGGACTTGGTCTAAGCAAAGTCTATATGCTAAGTGATCAAAGGGGTTTGAACCAAAAGGGACCTTAGACGTGATCTAGTATAACTCTTTCAATTTTTATTTTTTAATAAATGGGGAAAAATAAGTCCGAAGAGTCATTTGACTAAGATCACACAAATAGTAAGTAGCAGAACCAGATGTTTGATTCAGATCTATTGTTCTATCTATCATGCTTTCTCTTTGCTGATGCTGCAGACAGTTTTACCTTCAAGGTTTTTAAATGGATTATCATTAGTTTATCCACAAACAGGTTAGGGTGATACAGCAATGATCCTTTCCTAAGCTGGGTAATTGACTAAACGGCTTCTCTAATTTCCTTCCAGTATAAATCACATGCAGCCATTTTGTATCGATGGAATCCCAGAAGTCATTCTGGAGCAACTTGATTTGTCAATTAGCCATGCGACCAGCCAGCTCTGGTTTTAATGGCCAGGTGCCCTGTCTGGCCTGATCCTAATGAGTAGCTCAGTCAGTCAGTAGTAGGAGGCACAGACAAGCTGGTATATCTCTGCATTCTTCTTTCACTCCTCTTCACAGATTAAACCCAAGAAAGTCTCCAGCAGCATCCTGAGAATGCAAAGTATGTCATGATGCTGTGGATACTAAAAACAAGGACTGCTGAATTCTCAAACTGCTTAGCATATCCCCTACCACCCTGTAGCTAACAGCAGGGAGGGACTTCCAAATGGGGCCTAGCAACTTATAAATTGTGCGGTGCCCCAACCCACAAATAACCCAGTGAGCTTACGGTCCTATCACAAAATACAAAGGAAAGGTTTGCCATCGTTAGGATAAACGGCAAAACAACAAGAAAAACATCATAAATCATTCCCTACTAGATCATGTAAGCCACTGGGACTTTGCAGGTAATAAAGCAGCATTGTGTATCCTCTGAGTGGAGCCTGGGAAGCAGGAGACCTGCCATCAACATGTTGTGTAGCCCCAAGCAACTTAGTAATTTCCCTGTCTCCGTCTCAAAGTAGTTATTTGGGTGGGAGAGCAAAGTAGATATATTTTCTGAGCACTTTTAGCTGATTAAAAGGCTTAAGGGCTCAATATTAGTTTGATGTTTGGCACAGACTGGATTACCTCAGAGCACTGAGAGGTAAATTTTTACATGCTAATAAAGATTAGCATATCATCAAAAGATAGATAATGGAAATAGCCTATTGGAAAAAAAAAACCCTGTAATAGAAGTTTTGGAACATGTATGATCTTTAGTCTTTGTTCAACTATGTCCTTGGATGATTCAAATGAAACAAATATTTATTTAATGTTCACCGTAAGAGATGTTATGTTAGCCAACTCTGAGGCATCAAAAGACGAACATCAATTTCTGCTTTAAAGATGCTTATGTGTGTATTAATGACAAATAAAAAAAATTCTGCTTTAGAATATGGTAAGTATTTAATAGAGGGACCCAGTTCAGATGATTTCTAAGGTTTTTCTTAGCTCTAAATTCCCAGATTTTGAGGTTGCTTTTCCAAAAATGTTTTGAATTCCTATGGGTCACTGATTGTGAATGTTACCTAGTTGGATGCACTAAGGATACTGACATTTCAAATCTGAGGGGGAAATGTATAGCAGGACAAATACTGTTAGACGTAAGACCACCTATAGAGACTTGATCTGGTCTCAATTTCTCCTTTTAAAAAATAGTAATTAAGATGCCTCAGGAAAATACTACTTAGATAAAGAGATCTAACTTCAACAGAGTTGGTAGGTGGTAAAATCCTCTAATGGCCTCTTCTGAAACTACTAATTGACAAACATCCTCTTCCAAAATATTTCTTCTTTGTTGTGGATAATGAGGAGTCTTCAAGACAGTTCTTCAGGTGTACCACCTATCACTCTATGCCAGTTAAAGGTATGTTAGACCAAGCACGTCCTCCACTTGGTGGCGAGATTTGAAACTGTTGAATTTAGGGTAGATGACTGAACTTGTTGTTATTGTTTGGTTGTCTCCAGTTCTTCGTGACCCCATTTGGGGTTTTCTTGGCAAAGATATTGGAGTGATTTGCCATTTCCTTCTCCAGTTCATTTTATAGATGAGCAAATGAGGCAAACAGAGTGAAATGGATTATCCAGGATCACACAGCTAAAAAGTGTCTGAAGCCATATTTGAACTCAACTCAGGGAGATGACTCTTTGGGACTCCATGCCTGGCACTCTATCCACTGCACCACCTAGCTGCCCTAGCTTACTTAGTTACTAGATGCCAAAATTATCAGAGGGACAACATACTGTTCATTTTAATGGAACTTCATTGAAAAACAGCCTGAATGTCTGAGATGACAAACAGGTTGTGTAATATTAGAATACGTGCTACCCTCTATTAAGTAAATTCCAGTGATTCCTTATCAATTCTAGGATAAAATAGAAAATCCTGCCTTTAAAGACTTTAAAACATGACTTCCTACCTTTCCAGTCTGTTTTTTTTCACCACGCTCCTCTGGGCATACTCCCCAATCTGGCACATCTGGCCATCTTGCTGTTTCTCATTTCCTCCATCTCCAGATTCCTTGCATTCTCCCTGGCTGTCGCCAGTACCTGGAATACTTTCCCTCCTCGTTTCTGCTTCCTGATTTTGCTGTCTTCCTTCAAATCTCAGCTGAAACCCACTTTCTTCAAGAAGTCTTTCCTGACACCTCTCCAGGTTAGCATCTTCTCTCCATCACTAGCTCCAATGGACCCCATGTACACCTTGTACTTACATAGTCATTTGCATCTTACTTCCTCCATTAGTAAGGGAGTTCCTTCAGCACAGAGAGTAGGTTTTTGTTTGTTTTTGCATTTCTTTAAATCCACAGTCCTTAGCACAGTGCCTGGCATAGATTAATTGTTCAATAAATGCTTGTTGACTTAATGTAATCGTTCCAATCTACTCAGAGCTCTAGAAGTCTTATTAGGTCAGTACCAAAACTGAAAATGAAAGGCCAAAATTTCTTTTTCTTGACCTAAAAATATGGCACAGGTTTCTTAATTGGAAGAAGAGAAAGTCATGGCATGTAAGGTAGCGCCTAATATTATTGACCAATAACAAAGCTTGTAATTGACCATGCCAATGTTGTACTATAATCATCAATCACAATTTCCATAATTGATTTGGATCTCAATACTATTCTAAGACTCTTTCCTTCCTGTCCTTTTTACATCACAGATAAGAATCTATCTAAACCAACTTTCGTAATTTCCCTCAGGTTCCTAGTTCAGTACACTTCAGTAATTCAAAGATTAGAAGTAATTTGTCGTTACGGAAACACCCTTGTCTTTGTGAATTGCTGGGGCTGAAAAATTCCTCACTTTGAAGCCAGTCTGATAATGAGCCAATTTAGACCTTCTTTCCTTATCTCCTCTTAACTTCTTCCATTTTTATTAGTAAAAAGAGTAGCAATAGCTCATATTTATATATCACTTTCCTGACAATAGTTTTCTGAAGTGGGTAGTATCATGATTCCTAATTGTAGAAAAGAAAACTGAGAATAGAACACAGGAGAATAATTGACTTGTCTGTGCTCACAATTTCAGGCTGGAGTCAGCAAGACTACTCTTCTTGTGTTCAAACCTGGCCTCAGACACTTACAAGCTGTGTGATCTTGGGCAAGTCACTTACTCTGTTTGCCTCAGTTTCCTCATCTGTAAAGTGAGCTGGAGGAGGAAGTAACCAAACACTCTAGGATCTTTGCCAAGAAAATCCCAAATGGGGTCATGAAGAGCCAGGCATGACTGAACAGCAACAATGCTCACAGCTGGCAAGCATGAGAAGCAGAATTCAACTCAGACCTCCTGACTACCACTATTCTTTCTGTTACTTTATGATGCCTTTGTCTCTCTTGAGCCTATCCTTTCTTGGGTCCCTTCCTACCTATAATTATACTCTTGTCTCTGGACTTTTTTTCAGAGGCTACTTAATACCTGGAGCTAAAATTTCAATCAAGAATAACTCAAATTTGTATACTGCTCTAAATTTTACAAAAACACATTTGAACCTTGCAACAATTCTGAGGTAGATTCTACATTTTGCTATTGTTGAGCCGTCTTTTGGTCGTGTCCAACTCTTTGTCCCCCTATTTGGAATTTTCTTGGCAAAGATACTGGAATGGTTTGCCATTTTCTTCTCTAGCTCATATTAAAGGGGAGGAAACTAAGGGAAACAGGATTAAGTGACTTGCCCGGGATCCCATAGAGAGTGTCTGCAGCCTGATTTGAACCCATGAAGATGAGTCATCCTGAGTGCAGCCCTAGCAGGATCTGAATCCAGTTCTGCATGATTTTAAGTCCAGTGCTGTAGCCACTTCACCACTACTATCTCTAGAAAGTATTTGCACTAAGTGAAGACAGTTACCCATCTCCTACCTCCTACAACAAGACAACAGGAGCATACATTTTGAACTGGAAGGGACTTTGAAGGTCACCAAAGACAGATAGATAGACAGATGGACAGAGGAAGACATAGAAGAAGGAGAAAGAAGGAGAAAAAGGAGGAGGAGGAGGAGAAGAAGGAGGAAGAAGAGGCAGAGGAGGAGAAAAGGAGAAGAAAGAGAAGAAAGAGGAGGAGGAGGAGAAGAGGAAGAAGAAGGGAAGGAAGTTTATTTTAGCTTATAGTCTATATGACCTAAAAAGTGAGGGCAGACTGCTTGCTTAAGGTAATAAAGGCAAGAGATCATTTGGGTCAGGAACTGCTCCTCTCTCCTGATGTTTAATCCTTAGAAGTAACTAATTAGGTAAAAAGAGTTATCTATGCCAAACTTCATTTACAATAACCAGTATTTTCCTCTGAATGGTATCCAGTGAAATAAAATCAATAAAGATGACCAGCACCACAGGGATAAAGGTGAGAGAGAAGATGCGTTCAATGATTGATCATCTATGAAGATGGACTAAGGAAAGAGACTTTGCTATTTATTATTCAGTAACTCTTTAATACTGAAGCTCGAGGACCCAAGATTTCTATTTGACCGTTCTCACATTCAGTTAAAGGTCATATAGACTATAAGCTAAAATAAACTTCCTTCCCTTCTTCTTCTTCTTCTTCTCCTCCTCCTCCTCCTCCTTCTTCTTCTCCTCCTCCTCCTCCTCCTTTGCTCCTTCTTTCTCCTTCTTCTATGTCTTCCTCTGTCCATCTGTCTATCTGTCTGTCTGTCTGTCTGTCTCTCTCTCTCTCTCTCTCACACACACACACACACACACACACACACACACACACACACACTAGCACACTCCTAGACAAATCTCTGATCCTCAGCTAATTTACTGAATATACATATAAATGTTATGCTGGAGCTGTCCCCAGGTGTTGAAGAGGATGAACTGTCTTATAAAACAATGCAAATCTAGGTACAATGATTCTCTGAATGTTTCTCCATGAGGGGTTTGGCAGAAGCAGTTGACTCCAGCTCAAATTGAGCTGTATTTCCACAGATCATCTTGACTTCTCAAGGTATTCACCTTTCCAGACCGTTGAATTGTATTTCTTTTTTTTTCTTCAAATTGACAGAGCCCACATAAAGCAGGTTGCACAAATGCAATTCTCATCTCATTCAATTTTTTTTGGTTTCTTTTTTTAAATAGATTTTGAGCTGTGTTCAGCTCTCAGAATAGTGGAGGGGTGGGATTTACCAGCTTTGCCAGGTTCACTCAACAAAGGAAAGTTGGTAAAATGTGGTTGCTTCACATCAGAAATAAAAACAAGTTGTTGTTCAGTCATGTCCAATTCTTTGTGACCCCATTCAGGGTTTTCTTGGCAGAGATATTGGAGTGGTTTGCCTTTCCATCTCCAACTCATTTTACAGATGAGGAAACAGAGGCAAATAGGGGTAAGTGACTGGCTCAGGGTCTCAGAGCTAGTAAATGTCTATGGCCAGATTTAAACTCAGGTCCTCCTTGCCTCCAGCCCAGGGCTCTCTATCCACTGCCTCACATAGCGACCTTGAAGCAAGATAAACTAACAAATAAATGGATGATACAGTGAATAGAACAACTGTCAGGGAAGCTTGACCAGCCCAACTATTGTCTATGGTCTATTTAAAAGCAACCCTACTTTTAGGTAACCTGACTTGTTTTTAAATAGGTCCTTTTGAATAAAAATTAAATCAGTAAAGTTCAAATCTGTTAACATCTATGTAAAGTTCCATTTAAAATATGGTCTCTTCTCTAGTGTTCTGTAATAGGACCTTTGCCAAGAAGATGCAATGTCGTCTTTTCTGCTGCACCCAAGGGACCCCGGGGTCTTTCTCACCTGATTTGCAGTTGAAATCTCTTGAATGAATTCTCTGCTTAACTGGAATGTGAACGCCATGAGAGTGGGGCCTGATTCGACTTTCCTGTCTGTGTCTGGAGTTTCTAGAACATAGTTTCACACATTACTGTGGTTGTTCGGTGGTGTCTGACTCTTCATGACCCCATAGACCATACTGTCCATGGGGATGGGGGATATCAGAGTGGTTTGCCATTTCTTTCTCCAGTTGATCAAGGCAAACAGAAGCTAAGTGACTTGGGCAGTATCACACAGCTAATGAGTATCTGAGGCCACATTTGTACTGAGATCTTCCTGACTCCAGACTCATCGCTTTA
This sequence comes from Potorous gilbertii, assembly GCA_028658325.1. Taxonomy (NCBI): domain Eukaryota; kingdom Metazoa; phylum Chordata; class Mammalia; order Diprotodontia; family Potoroidae; genus Potorous; species Potorous gilbertii. The sequence continues at coordinate 5,836 of JAQQSK010009658.1, read as the reverse complement.
TTCACTGACCCAAATAGCTGCCTCTTCTCACATAGTAAATACTAAAAAAGGCCATTTCATTCATTCTGTGCTGACCTTGGTATTGTGGAATTTATACTTTATGTTTTAAACTACATAATCTAGATGAATACTAATAGAAAAAAAGACAATTTCTCAGCCTCAGACCCAAAGTAAATGGTAAATGATGGTACATAATTAGTCAATCTAACAAAGTCCAACCTGAAAGGTATTAGGTTATGCTTTAAAAAAATGTAAAGAAATAATATTCTTAATAAACAAGGAAAACTGTGCAAAACTTGGCATTCTGTTTCCTTGAGGTATTTATGGTTATTGCATAATTACTAAAAATATAAACAATGCATAGAGAATAATAAGGCCAGAAACACCCCAAATGTTTCCAACTGACAGGTGATTACATCCCATTTTTCCACAGTAAAGCATGCATTTTGGCTAATGAGGCCTCAGAAGGGCAGGTATCTTCTACATCGAGTCAGAAATCTAGAGACCTATTAAGTCATTAGCTAGAGCCAAATTAATTCTACAATGTATTTTCTGGTGCTTTAACCTGTCTAATGTTAAATGACTCAGGAACCATTTCTTTTATTACAATTCCTTTCAAGACTTTTTTTCTTCACAGCCAGGAACCAACTAATAGCCTCTCCTGTCAGCAAAGCTAAGTTCCTTGGACCTCTGTCAAATGATTTTTTTTTTTGCAGTTAATTTGAAACAGAGGCAAAAAGATAGCAGAATCATTCTGGAAAGCAAACCACAGAAACCTCCCAGCTGGGAAGAGTTTAATTGTTATTAGCATATCCACTGCTGGCAGGCGAGAGGGAGAACCACATGAATCAAACATCAGCCTCCAAAAATCAAACACACAGCAACTTAGATTTCAGTCTAACAGTAACTGGTTAAATTATTCACTCTTCTTACACATTTAATAAATGTCTGAAACTGGGTCCAGGAACTATTGGCATACAAAATGAGAATTGGAAAACAAATACAATCCAAGAAGAGAAATTTATTCCTCCCTTCCAGGATCAGCTTTTGGGGCCTATTTGTTGGAGAGGCATCCTGCTGGATCTGAATGTGCTCTTTTTGAAAGGTCAGCACCTACTGCTTGGTTGGATCTGGGTCTTGATGTAGCTTGATGTTGGTAAGGTGAATATGCCTATTATCAGGCCAGCCTAAATCAGAAGATGAAAGAATGTTAGAACTGGGAGGGGTGGTAGAGATCATTGAGTCCAACCTGTGCATTTTATGAATTTGAAAACCAGAAGTTGAAGAGACTTATTCCAAGGTCACCTGGCTAATTAGAGATAGAGTAAGAATAAGAATTTAGAAAGGGACCTGAAGGAGGTATATGGTCCATTTCTCAAATGTTTGGCGAAAAAGATCTCCATGGATTCAAAATTTATGTGTACATATGGACTTACATGAACTGATACAAAGTGAAAAGAGCAGAACCAAGAGAACATTGTAAACAGTAACAGCAACATTGTAACAATGATCAACTGTAACTGACTTGACTCTTCTCAGCAATACAGTGGTTGAAGGCAATTCCAAAGGACTCATGCTATCTACCTCCAGAGAAAGAACTAAAGGAGTCTGAATGCAGATTGAAGCACACTATTTTTTACTTCTTTTGGTTTTTTTTTTTTTGGGGGGGGGTGTTGGTCTGTGTTTTCTTTTACAACATGGCTAACATGGAAATATGTTTTTCATGATTGCACATGTATAACATATCAAATTGCTTACTCTTTCTGGAAGGGGAGGAAAGAGAGAATTTAGACCCCAAAATTTTAAAAATGAATGTTAATTATTTTTATATTTAACTAGGAAATAACATTATTTTAAAAAGAATTTATATATACATATGCATGTGTGGAAAAATCCTGAAAGTGGAATCACAAGTCCTGAGTTCTAAACCTGTCTTTTTCCCTTTAGTATCAGTATGACTGAGCAAATCACTTAACCTCTCTGTGTCTCAATTTCTTCATTTGTAAAATGAGGGGATTGGATTCTGTCCCCTCTAAGATCTCTTCCAGTTCTATAGCTGTGAGCTTTGAATTCTGTCTCTGACATTTGTTAGCTGGATAATTTGTAGCTAGTCTCAAGTTTCCAGTTTCCCTTATGTAAAATAAGTTTAATAATATTGTTACCACCTATCATCCAGGGTGATTCTAAGGAAAATACTTTATGCTATGTAAATATGAAGTATTATTTGCCAAGCATCCAAAGAAATGTTGATATCTGCTGTTTTTTAAGTAAGTTACAAGAATTTCCCAAAAGTCTCATTTAGAAGACATAAAAAGGACTCCAATGTATTTGGACTTATAATTAGAATACAATTTGCCAAACTCTAGCACTGATTTTGATGCCTAATTTGAGGAAACTTTTAACATAGTTAAATTATAGCTCTTGTTAATGGTCACATCTTGATCTTTCTCTTTTCTTTTGCAATACATTTCATTCATTCTTTCATCACTAACCCAGATGCCTTTTACCACCCAATATTTATCATTGGGTAGTAGAGGAAGGAACAGCTGACCAAGGTAAGAATAAAGAACACTGAAAATTTTTTCAGGATACATCATGGCTTTGAAGTCAAAGGTTGAAGAGCATTGAACCAGAGGGAAGAGAGGTTGGGTTTGAATATTTCTCTTCTGCTTCAAGAGTTTGCCAAGATAGCTCCAGTTCATGAGAGTTCAACCCCCTCTAGTGGTCAACGGCATGGGAGACCATATCTGTCCCCATGCTACCTCCAGGGAGAGGAGGGAATTTTTTTAAAAAGCTATCTCCTATATCTTGGCAATAGACAAAAAGGCAAAAGGAGAAAGGGCTTTCCCAGTGCTCTGGCTGTGATGTGGACATGACATTTGTATTGTACAGAAAAGCAATGAGGTGAGATGAGCTCTCCAAAGGCTCTAGTTCAGCAAGATAGTGGACAATTCTAAGTACTATTTAGTCCCAACGTCTTTGACTTCTATTTAGGATCCTGGATTCAGAGATCTAGATCTGGAAATGACTTCAGTGACCATCTAATCCAAACTCTTTGTTCTCCATATATAAATATCAGTTATCCACAGTGTGCTAGTGATAATTCTAAAACATAAAATATCAGATCACTGGCCAATACATGCCTTGAGAACATTTCCTCTTTACTTTCTTCTGATGGGTTTCTTTGTTTGGATTTTTATTCCTTTAAAAAAAAAGTTTTATTGGTATCTCCTATGCTAATAGCATAATTTCTGAATATTCTCACCTCCCTCCTTTGCAAGAAAAAGGGAATAGGCAAAAATAACCTAGAGGATGAGTATGTTTGATAAGTATGCAACATCGTGCCCCTGTAGTCCCAAATCTCTCTGCTGGGAGGAGGGAGGTATGTTTCAGAATTAATTTTCTTTTCAATTGTATATTAGCTAGATAAAAATATTGGCACTTAATATATGCCAGACCTTGTACACTAGATAGTCTTGTGATTTTCACACCAAACAGGTAGATTATTAGACTCAAGGTCTATTTAGTAGCTGTTGAAAGCCAGGAGAGGTCCAAGAACCCCAATTACCAAATGTGAACTGAAAGTCTATGGAGTTACTCCATAAGCAACCCCTTTACATATAAAGGGGTGGTCCTGCTGGATACTCTAGGTCATCCACAACCAGTAGCTCTTACTGAAAAGCTAAATTAGTTAGGGAGGGGCAAGGAGCCTAATTTGTTGCCCAAACCCCACATAAGTAAAACCATGCTTTTCAAGAATTGGCGGTAATGATCAATAAGCATTTATTAAATACCTATGATGTAGTAGGCATTGTACTAAGCGCTGGGGATATAAAAGAGGTAACGTCCCTGTCCTCAAGGAGCTTACCATCCAACAGAAATTTGGGACAAAGGATCAGAAACTTTCTGCTTTGGAATAAACCTCAGAAGTCTAGCACCTCCCTTACCTGGCTAGAAATCTCTAAACCACCGTGAAAAGGCCTCTGGGGAAGGGAATTCCAGTATTCCCTGAAGGAGTCCACTTTATCTTTAGATAGCGCTACTTGTTAGAAAGTTTTGTTAGTGTTTTATTGATCTTCAATCTACTTCTCTCCACCTCTGGGTCCAAAATGAACAAGACTAATCCCTTTTTATAAAACAGCCCCTCAAATACTTGAAGACAAGTTACTAAAGATTTGAGGCAGTTGGGTGGCTCTGTGACTTGGAGTCCGAAAGACCTCAGTTCATATTTGAGCTCACACACTAGCTGTACGATCCTGGGTCACCTTACCTCTGTCTGCCTCAGTTTCCTCATCAGCAAAAATTGAATAATAATAAGGCCTTATCTTCTAGGGTTTTTGTAAAGATAAAATGAGATATTATTTGCAAAATATGTTGAAAATATTTAAGCACTATATATATACATATATATAATTACTATTATTATATTTGTAAAGCTCTTTGAAAAATTTCAGGGCCTTTATAAATGTTATTCTCATGTCCCTCACTACATCTTCTTTTCTGTAGGCTAAACATCCTTAGATCACTCAGTTCAACAACTATCTATTATCACTCCAGTTGATCTTTTATATAGAAAAGCATGGTATCCAGTCTTTTTATTACTCTGTTTCACTAAAACTGGACACAAACGGATGTAGACTGACCAAGGCACAGTAAATGGAATGGTCGCTTTCCACTGCTGATATTTCTTCAGGATTTAAATGGATCTTTGACCTAACTGATAGAAGCATTCTATCAAATGTTGACAATTATGACCTAACTTTACCTTCTCCATAAGTTTCCAACCAATCAACATGTTGGAGGCCTTCCTTTAAGTTCCTCTCTATTCTACTTGTACCAGCGTGGTATTCAGGGTGTTACCCTCTGTCTTCCCGTGCTCTCCATACATGCCTGGATTAGTACCTTTTCCTTTCATACACTTCCTGAATGGTGCCCATTATATCACAGAGGAAATAAAGGAACAACTAGGTTGCACAGTGGATGGGGAGCCAGGTCTGCATGCAAGATGAGCAGAGTTCAAATCCAGCCTCAGACATTTGCTCTATGTATGAATTACATTTAATAGTATGACCCTGGGCAAGTCACTTAACCTCTGTTTGCCTCAATTTCCTTTTCTATAAAATGTGGGTAATATTAGCATCTCCTCCAAGGGTGGTTGTAAGGATCAAATGACATAATATTGTATATTATGTAATAATTATTGTCATTATATATTGTAATTACAATATTGTAATATATGTGTAATAATAGTAATAAATTATAAGGTACTTAACACAGTAGGAACTATATGTTACCTATCGCTATGTCACTTCTTGTGTGTGACTATCATTGGAAATATCTACTTTATACCCACCACGAGACTTTTGAGTCATCTACGACTTTTATACATCAGAGATTGTGATACTCTAAGCATGATAATCACACAATATCACTGGGAGAACATTTACATTTGAAAAATATAAATTTTTATATTTATATTTACATATATAATATTATATTATATGACAGGGAAACCAGCCTTCTCTATTTTGTTAAGTTCTTGGTCTTCACAGATCTCTGAGATATGGTCTAGACTTTCTCTATCAGAACTCTTTTCCTTTTGGAAACTCTCTAGCCCAAGAACTCATACATTGGAAACACCCTACTTCCTTCCTCTCTAATTGCTTAGTTCCTCTCAGAAACTTCATTTAAGGAGAGCACACAGACCAATCATGTCTTCATTGCTCTCCAGGCTGTGTACCCTGAGTTTGCTCTATCATCCACTAATATAACTTATATAAATATAACATATTAATATAATTTCATGTCCTCCCCATTTCAGCTTCCTTTTATGTTA
>JAQQSK010009657.1:0-12995 GCA_028658325.1 Potorous gilbertii | reverse complement strand
TGGCCAGACGAGACACCTTGGAACGGAGGTTGGAAACCTTTGGGGGAGAAAGAAGAGGAGCCCCTCAGAAGGGATGATGGAGTGGCAAGAACTATAAAATTCCCAATGAAAAATGAGAAACAACATCCCAGTCCCTTCTGGGTCTCACCCAGGAATCTATCACTTTTCACACCATGTAGAGGCCAGAAAAGTTGGGTGGAGGGAGAGAGCTAAACTCAGGATAATGGGATAAAGTAGAAGGACAAACATAGGAATGGAGGACATTCTACACATAGGAAACAAGGTGAAAGAGGCAGAATTCAAATCCATGTCTTTTGACTCCAAGTTCAATGTTCTTCCCAACACTCCACACTGCCTCTAAACCCAGGTCTTTGCTTAACACATTAAGTAATTTTTGAATGTAAGTAATTTTGAATGTAAGCTCCTTGAGGATAGAGGTTGTTTCACTTTTGCCTTTTTATCCCCAGGATCTATTGTGCATGGCAAATAGTTGGTGCTTAATAAATGCTGGTTGCTAAACTGATTGATTGAATTACTTCTCAAGGTTCTGCTATTGCCATTCATGCTATTGCATATCGAAATTTTCTGAGGAAAATGTGTTGAGAGTGGTGAAGGGACCTTGACCAGGGTCATATGGTGTATTAAGGGAAAGGAAAATGCCTGGGAAGCTTTTGCCATAATTCAAGTGTGAGATTATTCAACAATAGATCATCCAATAATTTCTGTCAAGCACTTACTATGTTCAGAGTACATAAGCTTTATCTTATGGCTGTGTGAATGGGGGAGAAAGGAGAATCAATGAAAGAAAGTCCTCAGAAGGAATTGGTCTAACAATCATCCTAGACTATAGGAGATAGTTAATAAATATTGGATGCTTACAGCCAGTGTGGGTAAAGGGTTGGGGAGGAAGAAGAATAGATGATGAAAAATGCTACTCATGGGTTGCCCAGTGAGCTCAAGCTTTCTCACCTCCCTCATCACGGCCAAGGAAACATCATGCAGCCTCTCTGCCAGGACCTCAGAGTGACAGGTCGCCAGGCGTCTGATGCACACCAGCCCTTTCTGTTTCATCTGCCTAAGAAGCAAGCCCCAAGAATTCAGGTCACCAAAGCAGATGGGAAAATCATTAACTCCACCATAGACCCAAGAGGACCCCAGAAGGCCTGAACAGTGCCCCCTACGTGGTGCTCCCTCCAGTGCTGCCTCACCTCCAAGGCTGCCCAGATCACACCTCACAAAATTGGTACACACAGAAAACATGCATTTGCCCAAATTACCACAGACATGGCCTCGAAGTTGAGGTTTCTTCTTCATAACAAATACTTGCTATGATATAAAAATCAGGTTAATATTTGTTGGAGCAAAAATTCATTATGAAACAGCTGACTTTACTGCAATTTTGCTTCTATCACATTCCCTGCAGTCCAATGAGGGATACTGCAACATCCCCAATGGACCCAACCACAAAACCCATTGTGCAAATATTATTCTTGTCCCCTCACAGAATTAGGTATTAAAAGAGGGTTCAGTTACACTAGGCAGAACTGCATGGAGACTATGGAGATCCCACCAGGCCCCTGGTTGATTAGCCCAGGACTGGAATAAACTATAGCTTTGAAAGCAGGGAGACAGAGGGAGGAATAGAATTTAGAAGTCAAAATTTAAAGAAATGTCAAAATATCATTTTAACATGTAATTGGGGGAAAAATAAAATATTTTTTAAAATTAAAAAAAATGATCCTAGTAAATAAGGTCAAGTTTCTGGGTAAGCCCAGATTCTTCCCCCCACTCTTCACCCATGGGCAGAGCACAGCAACCAATTGCATTGCAACCAATCCCCAGGAGATGGTATGGGGCCACTCCTGAATGTTGGAGATATTCATCAGTTGTTGTACAGGCCACACAGGGGCAGGGGAAAATGAATCAGTAAAGGCACATAAGAGGAAGAAGGCAGAGCTGGTCCTCACCAGTCATTGCTCTCAAGCCACTGGAGGGCATCCATCAGTACCAGTTCTGGGTTTGAAAGGGGTCTCAGCTCTTTGCAGTTGTCGAGCTGTTCTTCTTCCTCCCATTCTGGAGAACCCACTGAAAACACTGCAGGCAAGGAATTGGCTGGAAAAAAAAGGAGGGAGGATAGATGGATGGAAGGAAGGAAGGAAAGGGAAGGGAAGAGAAGAGAAGAAATGAAAAGAACAGCAATAGATAGGAGTTACAAAGAGACCAATTTGGTGTGCAAGACCAGAGATGGCAAACTTGAGGCTAGAAGGTTGCTTGCTACCAAGTGTGACCTGAATCAGATTAAAATGTAATTGGGAAATGTTTAACAAAATAAACAAAAATATGGGAAAAAACATAAGCAATGTTATTTTGTGGTTTAATAAGTCAAACTGCAGCTGTCTGGGATCTGTTTCTATTTGAGCTTGATGTCACTGATGGATACAATCTTAGCTTCTTCGTTGCCACAAGTTTCTTCTCGTGGAGCACACTGTTCCCCATACCTCACCCACAGCATTTCCCCAAAGACGCACAAGAAGTTGACATACCTAACATGGAGCAGGGAGGGGCTTCGGTGACAGCTGTGGGCAAAGCTGTCAGTACCTGCAGGACTCCCGTTGGACCAGGGGAGAAAAATCAGTCAGCTGTCTATCTGATTGGGTGCCCTCCATCCTCAGGAGCCCTAACTTAAGGAGAATGTCCATTATTACATATAGAAGTGCTGACTTGTGATAGGCTACCTGAGGTCATATGACAGACAAGTCATTCTATGCATTGAGAGTCAACTCTTCATTATCTACGGTAGGTTGCTGGGTAAGCACTGGCTCATGGATGAATCGCCATCAGAGCTGATATTCCTATTCTTACTGATAAAATCAGAATCCTCTTAGTGGCTGAATTTTTGAATTGGTCTATTCTGTTACTGACACAAGTTGTGTGCTGCAGTTTCTCTTCTAGATAAGACAGGGATCACCCCAGTCCATCTGTACTTCATGGGATAGCATGAAGATTAATTAGATAGTGTCTGTGAACCCCTTTAAATCAAAGCCTTAGCAGCAGGACAAGTGTACTTAATCCCTGGCCACCCTGCCACCTAGGGTTATAACTCACAGAATCACAGTCCATCAAAGTATCTTAGAGGTCATTTAGCCCAACTCTTCTCACTTTACAGCTTAGAAACATGAAGTCCAGAAAGGAGAGGGGATCCACTCTAGGACACTTGAGCAAAGTATTACGTGGTCCACATGGCATCCTAGGCCTAGTGAACCCACATCAAACCATGACACTTCCCAGCACCCTCTCCATCATCAAGATCCAGTAATATTAGTGCCCATGCAGAGACAACCTGACTTGAAAAATAAAAGCAGAAGACACAAGTTCTGAGAGCTCCCACAAGATTTGAATGTTGTTTAAGAAGCAAGCAATATATAAACTTTTATTCACTTGAGAGTTATAGGTGAGATAAGAATGTCTGGTCAGATTTTATTAAAGTTTCTATTAATTAGCCTCCCTTTGGTATTCATTCATTCATATAACAGACCGTCACTACAAGTAGCAATAACCACCAACTACCACTAGCTAAACACCCACATTTATACAGAACAAGAACCTCAGGATGGGCTATGAAGGCCTACACTCTAGCTCCTCTAAAGCATCTTCCAAAAGGCATAGGACTCAAAGCATTGACTCATTTTATCCCCTGGTCTCCTAGCAGAAAGAACAGGGTTACTCAATACAAGTGGTCCTCATACAACAAATTAATCAGCATTTATTAAGGATTTACTACGTAGAAAGCTGGAATTAAAGTTGCCAGGAGAAACAGTCACAATCTCATATATGAAGATGACACCATTCTGATAGCAGAAAGTGAAGAAGAATTAAGAAGCCTCCTACATTAAAATAAATAAAATAGAAGCCTCCTGATGAGGGTGAAAGAGGAGAGGATAAAAGCTGGTTTGAAGCTTAATATCAAAAAAATTAAGATGCAGGCAACTGGTCTCTTCACTTCCTGGAAAGTAGAAAGAGGGAAAAAGTGTCAGATTTTATATTCTTGCACTCAAAAGATCACTGCAGATGGTGACAGTAGCCATGAAATTAAAAGACACTTTGCTCCTTGGAAGGAAAACTATAGCAAATCTGGACAGCATATTAAAAAGCAGAGACATTACCTTGCCAACAAAGGTTTGACCAGGGTTCACAAAGCTATAGTTTTCCCAGTAGTAATGTATGGCTGCTAGAGTCAGGCTATAAGGAAAGCTGAGTGCCATAGAACTGATAAAAGAAGATTTTTGAGAATCCATTGAACAACAAGGAGATCAAATCAGTCAATACTTAAATTAATTCAAGCTCTTCACTGAAACTGAAATTTAAATACTTTGGTCACATTGAGCCCTCTGGAATGCCTATTCCACAGACAACAAATGCCCCTTTATCCTAAATCTTTTCTTCTCCCCCTCCTTCCATCTATTAGCTATTATTAAAATCTTGGCTCACTGGTCAAAGTAGAGAAATTGGATTATGCTTTGCTCCCCATCGCCACTTCCAGGCTCTCTCCCTTCCTCTATCACTCAGTAACATTTCTTCCTTTGAGATCCATGCTATTCATATTTACCACACAATCAAGATCCTGGTAACTGTTGTCTACTGACTCTCAGATCACTCCTTTTCCTTCCCCAATGAATTCAATACGTGGCTCAGTTTTTCCTCCCCAACTCCTACCTTTATGCTACGGGACTTCAACATGTTCAATGATTCTCCCTCAAACACCCTAATCACTGAGTTCTTTACCCTACTCACTTCCCATGACAACTCCTCCACCCCTTCCACCTCAGTCATACACAAAGATGGTCATGCCCTCAATCTTGCAATCACTCATAAATGTACCACTGTCATGTTCAAAGATTCAGAAATCCCTTTATCTGACCATAAACCATTTGCTTTTCACCTCTCCCTCTGCCTTCTCTTACCAAACCCTACTCTTCATCTGCATTATGGCATCCAATCCTTTGACCCCTCTGTTCTCTTCCAGTCCATCTCTCCTGCACTGGCTACTCTCTCCCCTTTCTTCCATCTTGTTTCTTGGTGAACAAATTCAGTTCTAAAGTCTCCTCTCTACCTTCTTTATCATTTGTAACCTATTGAGTCTTAGTCTTGGATCACTCCTACCATCCACAGTTTTGTTTCCACATGCACTACTGAACAAAGGAGGAAATCATGCAACTGTTCTAATTGGATCCACTACAAATTTATGTCACACAACTTCAACTGAACCCCAACAACTATAGGTACACATAACCAACTCTTTCCCAGTTCAGCATGGTTGCTAACCCCTTCACTGTTCTTTACCCCTTACTCAATCTTTGGTGAAGGGGAGAAAAGAAGCCAAAAACATCTTTACCATGGTTCTAGTATAATAGTGGGAAAACCAAGGATGGTATCCCAGTGGAGGGCCTGCAATGCCCATGTTCCTGGAAAAACCAGAGGAGCCTTACCTGAGGCATGGCGGGTAAAGCGGGGTCCTTGGGTGACTACAGGGATACTGGGCAGTGAGGAACGGTTAGCCCGTTTCTTCAAAATAATGCTGAGGCTGGTTCTGCATGGGCTTCCCAACTTGGCAGAAACAGAGAAGGATCCACCACTGTGGAGGGGAATGAGCCCTGTGAAAAGTACGAAAAAAAATGGGAGTTCAAATATCACTCATTAGGGCAGCCTATGCTGCATGACCATGATAGATCTCTTAGCACATTGCCTAGTGCCTTAGCATTCTCTCAGGAACAACTCAATAGCCCCGATCTTCCAAGAGATGGTCTGGCACTTGGAGGAGGACTGTCTCACTTCTGTGTGTCTCCATTCTCAAGGTCCTCAGCTTTCTCTGTTCCAAGCTTCCAAGAGACCCACGCATCCAAATAGTCCTTTACCTTCTTTGATCATGCTTCTGGAACTCAGACTCTGGGACAGAAAGTCCCTCTCTCGCTGCCTCTCCTCTCGCTCCCTGCCTCGCCGGAATAACTCCATTTCTTTCATTTGCTTCAGACGCATCTTTTCCTGGGCTGACTTGGCAATGGTCACCTTGATCTGGACATAAACAATGCAAATTTGAATTGTACCCCAAGGATCTTGTCCAGAGCTCTACTGGTATCCCTTTTGCCCTGAGGACTACACTGGTTTACAAAGAAAAAGTACCCAATCATAGCAGGCCCTCCCATGACAGTTTTTTTCTGGTCCTTCTCTCTTGCCAACTAACAAAAAACCACAATGTGGGTTTTGTTTCTTTGTTTTCCACTAATACCTGAGCTAAGCTTCTCTGGAACCCCATTAGATATAAACCCTCAACTTGTCTCAGGGATATCCAGGAAGTTGGACAGGGCAAGCTAAAAGAACCTTAGGTTGTATCCAACTCAAAAGTATTTCTTACTCATTCATTTTGATTTATTAGCATTAAAGAAAGAAAAAAGAAAAATTGCTTCCCATCCTTTAGTATTTCATCCAGAACAGAGAAATGAAGGGAAAAAGAAGCCTAGAAGAGAGCAATATGTCCAAGGTTCAACTGCAAATTGGGGCAGAATCATGGATTTGTCTTTTAGCTGCCCCTCAGTACAGTGGGTGAGGCAGCGGGACTAGAGGTCAGAAAGATCAGGGTCCAAATCTCCCCTCTGGCCCTTACTGGCTATATGATCTACACAAGTCACCTAACCTCTCTCAGACTCAATTTGCTCATCTCTAACATGGGGTTAATAATTGCACCTATTACACAGAGGTCACTCTGGGCATCAAATAAGATTGTCTATAAGGCACTTTACAAACTTTATAGTACTACGTAATTGCTGTTATGGCAGCAAGAGGTGGTATTCTTTGATAACTGGGCAGTTGCTCAAATGACCTGGTTGTAGTTTATTTAAGCCCATCTGCCTGATCTGCCATCCTTTCTCCTCTTTGGGCTATGTAATTCCTTCTATCTGATTTCCTCCACATCTTATTTATATACTTCTTCCATATTCTTTCTCTTGCCCTTCTCTTTCTTTTTTGGTCCTTTTTCCATCCCTTACTTCCCACTCCTGGAAGTAATTTAGTTCTCAGATGACACCCAAGGCCCTACTCTAATCAGGTTCAAACTACTGAGGTACATTGGGGCAACCTCAGGTCTGCACTGGTCCTCTCTCCTCCTGTTTCTACTGCCTAGACTCATAGTTACTTTAAAACACACACACACATGCACAGATACACCAGCATCACCACCACCACCACTACTAGAAATGAAAGTCAATAGCTGAACTAGTTTGTCATCCTCTGTGATGGCCATCATCTCCATGGTCCTTGCACATACTCTGGGGCTGCTTTCTGGCTGGTCCACTTCTTTTGAAAATTGTTGGGTTCTTGTCCTTTCATCTTTGTTGGCATGGTTGACAGAGGGTATCGTCAATGGAGATACAGTCTTCAAGGAATAGACAGCAGACTTTGTGCCACCAGCTGGCCTGGCTCTGACAGGAGGGACTGTAGGCCTTACCTCTGAAGAATGAAAACACATTCTTGATAGTATTAAGACATCTCACATACTTGCCCTGAAAGTAACTCTCCAGGCTTTGGACTAGCATGGCTATTATTCCTAAGACTCTCCAAACTTTTTCCTTCTGTCCAACACTTCTGATTGATTCCACCAAGGTACAAATGAAGTTTAGTCGTCAAGGACACTAAAGCCAGGCACAAGATAAGCCATCTGAGGAGCAACATAATCAAGGCATGTTTTAATCTCCATTTCAAGTAAGGAAAAGTGTAAGAATTTAGTTGCCTTGTCATGTATAATAGAAGGAAAGAGAAGAAGAGAAAAAAGGAGAAGGAGGAAAGGAAGGAAGGGGGAGGAAGGAGAGAAGGAAGGAAGAGAGAAAGGGAAGAAGGAAGGAAGAAAGGAAGGGAAGAAGGAAGGAAGAGAGGAAGGAAGGAAGGAAGGAAGGAAAGCAAGAAGGGAAGGAGGAAGGAAGGAAGAAAAGAAGGAAGGAAGGAGAGAAGGAAGGAAGAGAGGAAGGAAGGAAGGAAGGAAGAAAGGAAGAAAGGAAGGAAGGAAGGAGGAACATAACAGACATTTAGCAAGCATCTCCAAGCTTCAGGCACTGTACAAAACAGACCCTGCCCTCAAGGAGCTTCCAACCAAAGGAGGGGAAGACAAGTATATGGAGTATCTGTCACAGGCTCTTCAGAGTCACACAATATAATATGTTAGAGCTGGAAGGAATCATAAAGATCATCACGCTACTCCCCTTCATTTTCCAGATAAAGAATGTGAAGCCTCACAAGAAGCACTTCACCAAGCTGGTAAAGCTGGCTCACATCAGAGCAGGGATCATCGCCCATCCACCACCCTGCCTCCACCGCTACTTTAATTCTGCTAGCCATCAATGATGTCTGATGTCATCTGTTTTCCACCTACATGAAAGAATGAGTTCTGGGAAATGTGAAAAGCTAATTTACAAGGAATGGCATTGTCTTAATTTTCAGGGAATTTTAGACATAAAGCCAGCTTCCCAAACTTCCTCAGGCTTCTTCTCTTGTCTCTAAGACTTTGCAAGAGGCAGCAGAGAAAGAGAAAAGAGTGAGAATGGCAGCTCCTGCATGTATTAGCTGAGTTGTGTGACTCTGGGCAAGTGACTTAATATCTCCCAGCCTCTGTTTCCTCATGGGGCAATAAGCATTTATTAAGTACCTACTGTGTGCCAGGCAGGGTTTTCTAAATATTGTTCTTCTCAACAACCTTTGCAAGGTAGGTGCTGTTATTATTCCTGGTTACAGTTGAGGAAAGTGAGGCAGAGTTTAAGTGATTGTCCAGGGTCACACGGCTAGTTAAGTGTCAAGACCAAATTTGAACTCAGGTTTTCTACTGAACCACTGAGCTGTCTCCTCTGTAAAATGGAAATCACAATAATAAAAGCACCTCTCTAGTGGGGTTGTTCTGGGGCTCGAAGGAGATAAACATATATCAAGCACTTTGCAAACTCTAAAGTGCTTATAGCATATAAATGCTAAATATTATTGTTTTTGTTTAACATCTCTGTGCCTCAGTTTCCTCATATGTAAAATGCTGATAATAGTACTTGGGCTGAATGATAACAATGTAAACAGAAAGAACCACAACAAAACCCGAAAAACTGAATTATAATGCAATATAGGGGTCAAACTTGTCTGGGAGGAGTTGAGAAAACACCTCTTAGATTTTCCTTTGCTGAGGTGTAGGACTACAGGTTGGAATGCCTCATATACAGTCAGCCACAGCTGGGGTGCTGGTAGTTTTTGTGGTACTGGTTTTTTCCTCTTTCTTTTTAACCTTTGTTGGAAGAAATGGCTTCCTAAGTAGGAAAGGGAAGGGGAGGCCCTTAGAGGGAGGAGTACTTTGGAAAGAAAAATACATCCATCACAATATTTAAAATGTTTATAACACTTAAGTTATCTACTTCATAGGGTGGTGAGGACAGTTCATAAACCATGAGACTTTTCTCTCTCAGTGTTCTGAGGTTCCTGAGTGGTACCATGCCAGAATGTTAGGCTTTCACACGGGGGAAGCTAAGACCTAAGTAGAGATGGGTGAGGAGCCCCAAGCACGTCAGACAAGTTTTCTCCAGGCCTAGAACTTCGTGTTCTGAAATTGGGCACTCCCTGGCCAACAGCCATACCTGCTGAGCATATTTCAGGGGCTAACATGAGCAGGCAGATATCAAAGGAAGAAATCCAAGCTATGGACAACCATTTAAAAATGATGCAAATGAATAATAATTAGAGTAATGAAAATTAAAGTAAATCAGAAGTTCCACACATCAAATTGCCAAAGAGGCTCCCCCCAAAAAATGACAAATATTGGACCAGCTGAGGGAAACCAGTATTTTAATACACTGTTGGTGGGGCTGGGAACTGGTCCAGCCATTCTGGAAAACAATTTGGAACTATGCCCCAAAAGTTACCAAGCTGTGCATACCCTCTGACCCAGGAACACCCCTACTAGGTCTTACTGAGGAGACGATCAAAGAAAGAGGGACAGGACCCATATGTATAAAAATATTTGTGCGATTACGGATGGAAAGGTGGAGGCCCCCCCCCACCACCACCACAACCGCCGCTAAGCTCCAAAAGGAGCTGTCCTGGATAATTCCAATAAGCAAAATAACTGCTTCTCCAAGAACACTCTAAGCATTATTTTGACCCTGTGAAAACTCACTCCTTGGACCTCTTCTGACTTGGGCAGCTCTTTCTATGCGCATTCCAACCCCTCCTCAAGCCCAGTCCTCCTAGGCTTCTGGCTCACTCACTTCCCTACCCCTCCCAACCAATTAAATCAGATCTCATATCCATCCATCTTCTCCTGCCCTTTCCAAGCAACCCAAATCAGCATTTCAAATCTGAATTCTTCCTCACATTGAAAAAGTTGCTCAACCCTCTGGTTCCTCCCCATCTCCCTACCCAATTCCTCTCACCTGACTTCCTTCCCAGGATTGGTTTCATTCACCTGACCTTTAATCGTCCAGGGAGCTAATTAAACTTTGGGGTCTTAGGTTTTTCTCTCTCCATAGAATGTCAAAGCTGTAAGGGACATGAGACAACGTCTAGTTCACATCCCTCACCTGACAGTTGAGGAAAAATCGAAGCCTAGAGAGCTAATGACTTGCCCAAAGTGAGACAGTAGCAGAACTGTTTCTCCCATGTAGGGCTTCCTCAATCCAAAACCATTGTTCCTGCCACTCTATAAATGATGCTAGCTGCCTGGTAAGGACTTAACTGGAAAGTGCAATTTTCCCCACCTCCCATTCCCAACAACTTGTTCAAAGCTCTGTAACCAAGAGTGCAGGACAGCAAGTAAACAGAGGCAGCCATACATACCCATAGACCTGAGGGTCCTCTCCTGGGGACTGTTCTCCTGTGCCAATCTTAAAAGAAATTAGAAAGGAAAAAAAAACTTTTTAAAGCCATGTAAAAAGACAACAAGGCAGAAATATCCCTCTTCCAGGTTGAGGGTTTGTGAAGATATCCTCTATAAAGATGCAGGGGAGGATTGGGAAGAGCGAAAAATAAAATCCAGCTAGGGGCAGCAGCTCTGTTAAAGGGAGAGTTAAAATCTTGAGAAAAAAAAACTTTCTGTTCAATACAATGACCAACCATTGTTCCAGAGGACCCAGGACCCAGAATGAGCTGTTACCCACACCTCCTGACAGAGGGGGCATGTGTTCAAAATGCAGAATGAGATGTAAGTTTTTGGACAAAGCCAATGAGGAAATCTGCTTTGCTTGACTGTGCATATTTCCTCTAAGAGTTTTCTATCGTTTCTTTTTTAATTGCTGTTCAATGGGGGCAGGAGGGAGGGAGTGGAAGGGAGAGTAAATAAATGCTTGGTAACTGGAACAAATACTTTAAAAAAACAGTTTAGCAGAAGGTAGAAATCAGTAGGAAAGTAGTTTAGCAAGCACAGGAACAATCACATGATGGAATTCAGCACCTAGCATGATGCCTGGAACAAAGCAGATTCTTAATAAATGCTTGTTTATTACCACATGAAACTTTGAAAAGAAAGGCAACTCATTTGTTATAGTAGAAAGAGCCCTGAACTTGGAATCAGCTCTAAGTTTCATCTCTACCACCTATATGACAGTAGGCAACTCACTTGACCTCAGTGAGTCTCATCTTCCTGGTTTTAAAGTTAGGATGATCATAGCTATATGAGCAGACCTCCTACAGGGCATTGCAAATAGACAATGCTGCCTACTCACCAGCCATGTGATCATTGACAAGTAAGTCACTTAATAATTCTGAGTCTCAGTTTTCTCATCCATAAAATGGAGATCACTTTTCACTACCCATGAGATGTCATGAAGATCATGTATTGAAAGTGTACCAAGAGGGGGTGGAGCCAAGATGGCAGAGTACACAGACTCATATATTCTAGCTCCAAACCCACAGCCCATGGATTTCCTCTAAAAAGAACTCCCAACAAATTCTGGAACAGTAGAAGCTGCACAGCAATGGGGTGAAGGAGATTTCCGTTCCAGAGAGTCCTGAAAAACCGACTCCAAAGGTCCGTCATGCACTGGTCAGGAGCGGAGCCCAGCCCTGCCCTGGCCACGTGGCACTGAGAGGAGCGAGTAGATCCAAGCAGGCTTCAGAGACAGAATCTCCAGGGGCCACAAAGGTCCCTCCACCCACAGACGCACAGGTCAGTGAGAGAGACGTCTGGATGGGCTGAGAGGGGAACGGGGTGTCTCCATGACTCGGGTCCCCTTGGGAGGCAGCAGCAGAGGCAGCAGGTGGCCAGAGGCTCCCAGAGCAGGCAGGAGCGCAGTAGGAGCTCCATTATGGAAGATCTCTGCATAAACCCCCTGAGGAAACCGAGCCTGAGAAGCAGCCCTGCCCCCACCTGAGCACCAGAACTTAAGCTTCCATTGAATAGCAGCCAGGCCTGCCACTGAAAGCCCTGAGGCTGGGGAGCAGCATTTGAATCTCAGACCCCAAGCACTAGCTGGGCAGATCTAGGCAGGGGTGGTGATGTGGAGAGGAATCTCAGAAGTCAAGTAACTGGCTGGGAAAATGCCCAGAAAAGGGAAAAAAAAATAAGACCATAGAAGGTTATTTTCTTGGGGAACAGATGATTCCCCCCCTTCCTTTCTGACGAGGAAGAAGAATGCTTACCATCAGGTAAAGACATAGGAGTCAAGGCCTCTGTATCCCAAACATCTGAAATAGATATCCAATGGACTCAGGAACAGCTCAAAAAGGATTTTGAAAATCAAGTTAGACAGGTGGAGGAAAAACTGGGAAGAGAAATGAGAGAGATGCAAGAAAAGCATGAAAAACGGGTCAATACCTTAATAAAGGAGACCCAAAAAAATGTTGAAGAAAATAACACCTTGAAAAATAAGTTAACTCAATTGGCAAAAGAGGTTCAAAAAGCCAATGAGGAGAAGAATGCTTTCAAAATCAGAATTAGTGAAGTGGAAAAAGAGGTGCAAAAGCTCACTGAAGAAAATAGTTCT
>JAQQSK010009656.1:0-12996 GCA_028658325.1 Potorous gilbertii | reverse complement strand
GGGAAGAGCAGGATGAGAGATGAGAGGGCAGATTGGTGATAGGGGAAACTAGAATGTTCAGTCCTGGGGTGGGGGGAGGGAACAAATGGGGAGAAAATTTGGAACCCAAAATTTTGTGAAAATGAACGTATAAAGTTAAATAAATAAATTTACTAATTAATTTTAAAAAAAGGTCAATTCTTCTTTACAATTGTGGCACCCTGTGCCATAAACTTTTCCTACTAAGCAAATGGCCAAATTCACTGGAAGTAGGCAGATATATCTGTGCCAGCTAGGATATAGGGATTGGGAAGGGTCCAGTTATATTTAAATTATAAAGACTAATGTTGCCTTCATAGAACTCGCAATCTAAATGACAAATCATTGAATTCATATATAAAAAAGGAATTAATGAAAACTTCACATGTCCTTTGCACTCATGCATGCCACAAGGGAGCCCAGTTCCCTTTCTATTGCAAGAAGTACATACAAGGCTTCCTGCTTGCCTAATAAAATTAATACTAGATTAAATGTGCCTTAACTGTGCTGATATGTGGCTATATCTATGAAGGCTAGGTCTGCCTCAACAAGTAGAGTGGAAAATTGATTTAATTTTAGAAATGAGGTAGTTCCAAATACAATTCTATTCAAATATACAGAAAATTGAATAGATGCATTTGTTTTGGAAGGCTACTTGGTGGTATAGTGGATAGAGCACTGAACCTGGAGTGAGGGAGACCTGTCTTCCTGAGTTCAAATCTGACTTCAGATGCTTATTAACTTTGTGACCCTGAGTAAGTCACTTAACCTGGTTTGCCTCAGTTTTCTCATCTGTAAAACGATCTGGATAAGGAAACGGCAAATCACTGTGGTAGCTTTGCCAAGAAAATCCCCGAGGGGTCAAAAAGAGTCAAATGTGACTGAAAATGACCGAATGGCAAGAACAACAAAGTCTTTTTTGGAGGGGGAAGACTTATTAAAATAGTGGGTGTGGAGAGGTGCCCTGAGTCATCTCACTGACTGACTTTATCCAACACTTTTGTACTTACACAAAGCCAGGCACAAAGTCTAAACATGTACCCAGGCTAACAGTTGAGAAACGGTGAGTTAACGATCTGAATCTGAACCCTGAATGATTCTGTGTCCACTATCTTGAAATTTCATATAAATTTATTGTTTTGGAAAAAAATAATGAAGATCCCCTTTTCTGCATCATTCTATGTCAGAGCTTCAGAACTTTTCTTTTTTTGTTTCCTTCCTTCCTTCTTTCCTTCCTTCCTTCCCTCCCTCCTTCCTTCCTGCCCTCCATCCTTCCTTCCTTCCTCCTTTTCATCATAGTCTTTTGCTCCCTTGCAGTGTGTTTAAATCTATGAGTAGACTGTACTCAGAAGACATTTTAAATGCACAATATAAAATACGTAGTATTGCAAAGCAAGCCAGCTAAACTGAAATATAACAATCAAAAAGAAAAGATAAACAAAGTTCACAGTTAAGAACCTCTGTTTTATAACTATCAACATCTATGAGTGTGTATAAGCAAACAGACATGCCCACAAAAATGAGACAGGACTAGAAAGTAATAAAACAGCTTTATAATAAAGCATAGTAGAATTTATGTATGTTGTCCATCAGTGTAGTCAACTTTGGAACCCATATCTTTATCCCAATAATTCTGTCAGTGTTTAGAAAATACACAGAGGTGCTCATTTAGATAGGTTTTTACATATACATCACACATAGGCAAAGTAATACCATCACATTAATAATCCTGCCTAGTATTCTTTAAGAGAAAAAAATTTAAATCAAAAACACTTGTCCAACT
Organism: Potorous gilbertii; assembly: GCA_028658325.1. NCBI lineage: Eukaryota > Metazoa > Chordata > Mammalia > Diprotodontia > Potoroidae > Potorous > Potorous gilbertii. The sequence goes on along the minus strand of JAQQSK010009656.1, from coordinate 11,195 downwards.
AGTTTACTTATTGCATTTACAGATCATAGCTCTGAATGATGTTTGGCCACTTCCAAAGGTGAACAATACGGTCTTCGAGAATGAAAACATGTCACTGTTGAACATTTCTAAAATCAGGGAATTAGTTTGAAAGGGAATAAAAAAAATGTTTTGGAGAGTGGTAATATCTTTGGAATAAATGTACAGTTTCAAATATACTGATATCAAGGCAATAACATTGATAAGGATGTATAGCAATTCTGATATGTTTCTTAAGAATTAATCTGATCTCATAATGCATACATATCTACATATCTCTGTATATAGAAACATATATGTAGATGCATATGCATATATAAGCATAATTTTCCTTGATCTTATTTTATGTATCATGGTCAAGGCATTCTTTTAAATTTAACCATTTCAATTATTAAATAAATTTATTTTTATTTAATAACTAAATGTTAAAATAAATTGACAATGAAGTTAATTGCTTTAATCAATATTTTTTTCTTTTTAATGACTCACCTAGTTTGTTTGCTACATTTTCTTTATAGGGATTCCTCTTCAGTGGTCAAAGGATCTATAACTTTTACTACACTCACTAATTGGGTACTTGTATAAGCATTCATCAACAGAGAATGAAGGAACAAAGGTTGCAAGCCATTTTAGAAAGGTTATGTTCCATTCTGGTCAAGTATATTTGTGCTGATTAACCTCTATAATTTCCCATTTTAAATGTAGAACCTAAGTGCTTTTATAATCACATTTTGATAGAATTTGTGTTTATACATGACATTTGACTAAAAACAAAATTAGCCTTTCATTAGCAGTAGAATTTGAAGTTATTTTTCTGAGTAAGACCTATGCATAGAATGACCTCATGCTGTGGAATTTTCTTGTAGTTGTAAATGATTATATACATGTATGTGTGTGTGTGTGTGAGTGTGTGTGAGAGAGAGAGTGTGTGTGTGTGTGTGTGTGAGTGTGTGTGTATGCATCACACATAAAAACAGCCTTTATTTGCGTTTGTGCAAGAGTGAAAACACCAATCATCTTGGATGTTAGAAGATCAAAAACATTTGTCAATATCCTCCCCTTTTTGTGACATATTCCACTCATCCTTTTTATATCTGTATTCTGGAAAAAACATTTCTGAAACATATATTTGAGTATAAGCACTCATTTGTAGAAAGGGTATGTTTTTGTATGTGTTAGTTTCTATGAAAAAGACAGGAATTTGATATTTGAAGCGCATGGCCTAATAAAGAGAAATAATGGGGAAAAGGAGTGTTTGTGTGTGTGTGTATGTGTGTGTGCAGGTGTTTGCACATGACTATGTATATATGTTTGTGTTCACCTCCATGTGTATGTGATAAAATAAATACATTGTATGTTTATGTGATACCTTTGATCTATTACTAACATTACTAATATGTAAATTATAATTTATATATAATTAACGATTATATTAATCCATATATAACATAACTATTAAATATAATAGTGGATTATATTATGTATACTAATTATATAAAATATGCACAAAATGCATATATTTGAATTTTTATGTTTTTAATTAATTAAATTAAATAGGTGCATTTTCAACTTCCTTTGGATATCAATGTAATCTTAATTAGCACTAGTCATTAGTGAGAGCGAGTATGGCATGATAAAAAAATCTAGCCTTCAACCCGGAAAACCTGGGTTCAAGTGTCCCTTGTGACACATACTATATGACTTGAGCCAGTCAGTTTTTTTATTTCTCTTAGAAACGTTCTAAGACTTTAAACAGCAGAGAAATCCTGGCCCATATTTATCTTGTGGGAGTTTCTTCACTCTAGAGTTTACTACATCAGTGAAATTATAAGTCTAGTCTATTCCTAAAGACAGATAAAAATGCTATGATCTCTGGTGTGGCATAATAAAAATAATGCATGTTTATCTTTAAAATAATTCTGAAACTGAATATTACAGTTTGATGGTTTCTTTAAAGCTCATGTTTTTCTAACTTTGTGACATTAGGAAAGTCATGTACTATTCCTGAGCCTTGATTTCTAAATCACTCAGTTGTAAAAGGTCCAGAGTACAAGGTGTCACCTGAGCTATTGTTTAAAAGAATCCTGGGATACTAGGAGCCAATGGTGAGGAAGAAATGATTTCAAATGAGGGTGAAGAACGGAGGAGAAAGTGTAAAATAACTGAGGCCTAGGGATTTTGATGTTTCCAGATAAGAGACCCTATAGATTTCCCCAAAAGACCCATACTCCAGTAGGGCAAGACTTATGCAAAATCAACCTCCCTCTCTAGTCAAAGTGAGGGATGGCAAAAGTCAGTGAAGATAGTGTTGGTTCATGCAATCTATTCCTTTGAATATAGCATATGGTGTCCACTGCTCACTTCTTGCCTGGTTGCTCCTATGCTCTGATGAAGCTTCTAAATTGACTTAGCTCAGGGTCCCCATTGATCAGCTTTTTCACAGCCTGTATTTTTCATCTTGCTCTGACCTTTGTCATCATGGGAAAAGCAACAACTTCCATTCAATTCCATCATTGCTCTCAATAAATTGGAAAAATCAGGCTCAGGGTTGTAGGACAATGGATTCCTTTCAACAGTTACTTCCTCTCCTGTGGCAAGTCTCTAGAGAGGTTGAGAGTACTAGTGAAAGACCAATCTGAAAACATACACACACACACACACACACACACACACACACACACACACACACACACACTTGCCATAGTCTCTTCACCAGGAGCTTAGGTAGATATAGAATATATAGTTTAAAACCTTCTCTAGTTTGCAAATTAGACCAAGTTTTGGGGACCTAAAAGGGTTATCCTCTCAAATCTAGCTAGGATAGTGTAAATAAAGATACCATGTAAACAAAATAATTTTTATAAACTGAAAAAAAAGAAAGAAAAGGAAAACCCAAACAAACCCAACCTTACATATCAGCAAAATCCTTAGTTAAGCAAAACAAATAATATTAAGGATACAACAGAAAAGCCAAGTGTGTCCTAGATAAACTACATCCTCCATAATCCATTAAAGAGAAAGAAACTTTGACTTTCTTTGAACATTAGAATATTCTCTGAATTTTAAGTCCTAATAATCCTATTTAAAATCTTATTGTTCAGTTACTTTCAATGACTTCTGACCTATTTTATTCTTTGTGCAATAGTTAATAAAGTAGTTTTAGTCTACCAACCCAATGTTATTTTACCTGGTTAATTTGTTAATTTTATTATTTTAGTTTTGTTGACATACATATATCTATATGTATATGTATATACACATATATACCTATGTGAGCATGTATGTATATATATGTCTGTGTGTATATATGTCATATGTCTTAGTTTTCTTTATACTTCAGTAGTTTCTGGTGCTTTATTTGCTGCTAACTTGTCTGTTTTTGGTATTCTCCTGTCTTAATTGCTAACATCTCTCTTCTAGTTCTGGTTTATTCAGGAAGCATATTACTCTTCTGGCAATTAGTCTGTCTTATTTGATTCTTGCTCAGTCTGTGATGAAGTCTTTGATGACAAGCAGTCTCTGATAACTCCTCTGTAGCCTTTCCTTTCAATTTGTCTCTCATTTTTATGATTACACTCTTGCCCTCCTTTGGATTACTGTAAATAGGTATTTGCTATTCTCCTGATGCAAACATAAAACTCCTTGTAATAAAAACACTAGTATAAGGTAAAACTGACCCTCAGGACACTTTAGACAAAAGATCTTTTGGTATTTACTATCTGTATTAGAAAAAGAAACAAATTTTATGATCAGAAATACCAACTTGAGAATTATGCTTAACTACATCTTGATCAATAAGGTGTAGAAATTCCTCATCTATTTTTATAAAGTAAATTAGCTAATAATACTCATTTGAGTTCATTTCACCTTCTGGAAGAAGTCATGTACAGAAACCATAAGAACATAGATGTTGAGTTTGAAGAGATGCCAGAGGCCATCTGATCCAACATTTTATTTCTAGGAAAAAGTGACATATGTAGTGAGCATTAAAGGTGTGATTTGAATCCAGATCCTCTGACTTCAAAGTCACTTCTTACCAGGGAGAGAGGGAGAGAGGGAGAGAGAGAGAGAGAGAGAGAGAGAGAGAGAGAGAGAGAGAGAGAGAGAGAGAGAGAGATTATCACTGAATCCTCAGTTAAATTCTTAGGAGGTATATAATGTGCTTTTCCACACTGCTGATTGTGGAGAGGAGTGAAATTAAATAGGAAGTCTTGATTCTTTTCGCTGGACAGGGCTTGCATTCCTTCTCACTCTGTTTACAAAAACATACTTTCTTTTATATATGAGCCCATGATCAGAGAATCAGGCTCCTTAAATGCTCAAACTCTATGGAATAGAGCCATGTGTTAGTATGTACAAGTTGTAAAGAACAGATTTCAGGAGGATAAAGGACAATGTTAATTTGCATTTAACCTTTGAAATTTTCACAATGCATTGTAGAAAAAAGAATCCACATGGTTAGGGGCAGAATGTGAGAAGGAATATGTAACTGTGGCAAGAAGGGAGGTCATTGATGATCTTAAAAAAGAATCAATTCAATTAAAATGCCAAAATACAGGAAGAAGTCAAGTTGAGAATTAGGGTAAAAATGAAGCAGCGATGGTACCTTCCTTTTGGGGAAAAAAAAGAGATTGCAGTTTAAATAGATTATAATGTTGAAAGATAGCTTTTTCGGAATATGAGAAATTCATGAAGGAGATTTTCCTAATGCAGCATTTCTGTTCCCAATTGCTCTTGTTGTTGACACTTCAGTTGTGTCTGATTCTTCATGACCCTCTTTGGAGATTTCTTGGCAAAGATACTGAAGTGTTTTGCCATTTTCTTCTTCAGTCCATTTACAGAAGAGGAATTGAGGCAAATTAAGGATTAAGTAACTTTCCCAGGGTCACAAAGCTAGTAAGTGTCTAATGCCAGATTTTAACTCATGAAGATGAATCTTCTTGATCCCAGATCTGGCACTCTATCCATTATGCCACCTAACTACCCCTCTGCTCCCATACATATATACATACACACATATACGCCTATACACACATATACATATCTGTATATAAGTATATACATATGTGTATATATACACTGATGTACATATACATGCATATAGTGTATATACATATATGTATAAATATGTGTATATTTGTATATGTATGTGTGTGTGCTTGTATATATGCATATATAAGTGCATACATATTTTTTTCAGTCGTATAATTCCTATAGGAAAGTGGGTTGATTAATTATTGTCCTTCATTTTTGAAGAGGATCAAAATGCCATCACTATGATGGGATAAAGGCACAGTGTGTTTGACTGTGGCTGATTAGACTACTTTAAGCTCAGGATGCTCTACCACAAGTGGGGCACAAATAATCCATGTGAACATTTTGCATAGAGATAGCTCTAAATTTTCACATTTCACATTTCTTTTGAGCTACTGAAATTATGGTTTGCTCATAGAACACAATGGCATCTTTGATAAGGCACACTGTTCTGGGCAGTCCTGCAACGCTGTCCTCCATGTCTCACAATTGATCCCAAAGTTCTCCAGAGAGACTTTGGAAGTATCCTTGTAGTACATCTTTTGACCTCCATGTGTGTGTTTGCCTTGCGTGAGTTCTCCAGAAAATAGTGTTTTAGGCAAAAGTCTCTTTGGAAATTGAAGAACATGACCAACCTATCCAAGATGAGTTCTCTATATTCAAATTTCAATGCTTGGCACAGAGCCATTGTTAATTCTAGAGTATCACTGACATCTGTACAAATAATAAGTAATTTATTTCCCTTATCACTGTCCTCTGTTTTCTACCATGCCCTCATTCGTTGACGAATCATTTCTTTCTTCTGGTCTTACCTTCCAATTACATGTTTTCTTTTATTTTCTTTACATAATCATTTTGCTCTCTTTTCTGGCCATTTTAGAGCTTTTCTTTTAGCCCTTTTGCTACTGATCTTTCATGAACAGTGAGAACAGTATTTGTAGTAATCTGTTTTTCCAGTTTCCATAGGAAAACACTTTCTGAATTGATCATTGACTTTTGTTAAATTCAGAAACAAGTTCTTTTGATGCTTCAGTGCCTCAAGAGACATCACTGCTCTCTTGTAAATGAACACTCCAATGGTATTGTATAGTTTGGGTATTACAATCTCTGGATACTCAGCTAAGGCTAGCATCATCCTTTTTCTTCAAAGTAGAAATTCCTCCTAGCCTATATCTATGTCATTTCCTGATGGTAAGCATTGTTCTTCCTCATCTGAAAGAAGGGGAGAAGATATCTGTTCACCAAGAAAGTAACCTTCTACACTCTTATTTTTCTTCCCCTTTTTGGGCATTTTCCCAACCAGTTACTTGACTTTTGGGTCCTTTGCAAGTGTAGGGTATACTCTAAAGATCTGTTAAGATCTCAGTTCCTCCAAGGTAGCACAATCAAGTGTGTACACTGGTCTGGGAGCAACAAGAAACTTGGAGTAGTAGTTTCCTCTCCACAACCACCTGGCCTTCAGTTCCACCAAGCCAGCACTCAGGTCTGAGATTCAGATAAGCTGCTCAATCATCCCATGAGCATTAGGTGGGGACAGGGCCACCACAAAGGACTGAAGTAAGGATCAGCTCCTCAGTTCCCTCAGGGGCTTTATGATCCAACAATGGATGCAAGCTGCTGTGGGAGTTATGGGAAGACCCTGCTACCTTCTCAGTCAGTTGAAAAAACCCTCTAACTGACTTTTGGTGCCCATGGGTTGAGATACTTCCACTGGGTATTCCTCCCCGAGATCTGCTCTGGTCCTCCTCCCAGCTCCGTGCTGGAGGGCCAAGGCTGGCCTGGAGTCTGCTCTGCATCTTATGCAATTGACCTTTCCTGTCAGTCCTTCAGGTCATCCTGGGCTGGAAATCCCCTCCACTCCATTGTTCTGTGGCTTCTGCTGCTGTAGAATTTGTTGAGAATCTTTCTTTACAGGTATTTTATGGACTATGTGGGAAGAGTTAGCATATGTGTGTCTTTCTACTCTGCCATCTTTGCTCTACCCCTGCCTAGCCTATATCTAGAGATAAAAAGAAATAACATTTTATCAAACAGAACATCCTTTTTACCCCCAAATGGCCTTAATCTATTGTCACAATGTATGTAGTTTAATGTTTTTTTATAAATACAGCCTCCAACATATTTGGGAATTTAAAATTTTCAGAGTGATGCTCTGAAATGTTATTCATGTAGAAAAATCAATATGTTCTTTTTCTGGCTTTTGCAGCTGCATGCCCAATTCATTGATCTCCTCTTTCTCTATTTTGTTCATGTAGACATTCAAAGACATAAAACTTCCCCTAAGAACTGCTTTTGCAGTATCCCAGAAGATCTGTTAGGTTATCTCATTATTGTCATTCTCTTGAATGAAGTTGTTGACTATTTCTATGATTTGTTCTTTAACCCATTCCTTCTTTAGTATTAGATTATTTAGTTTCCAATTAATTTGTGGTTTGTCTTTCTATGGCCTTTAATTCCATATAATTTTTATTGCATTATGATCTGAGAAGGATGCATTGACTATCTCTGCTTTTCTGCACTGATTGTGAGGTTTTTATGGCCTAGTACATGGTCAATTTTTCTATATGTGCCATGTGCCGCTGAGAAAAAGGTAGATTCTTTTCTATCCCCATTCAGTTTTCCCCAGAGATCTATCATATCTACTTTATCCATAGTTACATTCACCTCCTTAACTTCTTTCTTGTTTATTTTAAGGTTAGATTTATCAAGTTCAGAGAGGGGGAGTTTGAGGTCCCCTACTAGTACAGTTTTACTGTCAATTTCTTCCCATAACTCCCCTAACTTCTTCTCTAAGAATATGGATAGCATACCGTTTGGAACATATATGTTTAGTGATGACATTGCTTTGTTGTCTATACTGCCTTTCAGCAGGATAGAGATTCCTTCTTTATCTCTTTTGGATAGACCTATTTTTGCTTTTCCTTTATCTGTGTTAGGATTGTTGCCCTCGGATTCTTTTGATGAATATTTTGCTCCCTGGACCTAGGACTTCTGAGCAGTTTTCTTTGATGACTTCTGGGAAGATACAGTTCAGGTTCTTTTTTTTCATGCTGACTTTCTAATAAACCAATAACGCTTAGGTTTTCTCTCCTGGATCTATTTTCCAGGTCAGTTGTTTATCCAATTAGATATTTTATCTTTTCTTCCACCTTTTCATTCTTTAAATTCTTTTTGATTGATTCTTGATATCTCATTGAGTCATTAGCTTCTATTTGCCCAATAATAATATTTATTAAATTGTTTTCTTCAGTTAACTTTTGCATCTCCTTTTCCATCTTTCCAAATAACTCCTTCTAAAGAATTATTTTCTCCATTTATTTTTTGTACTTCCTTTTCCATTTGTCCAATTTTCAGCTTAAATTCATCCATGATTTGTTTTTTCATAATTTTAAAATCATTGGCCAATTTTTTCCCCCTAATTTTCTAATTTGGCTATTAAAATCCTTCTTGAGCTCTGCCAAGAATGCCCTTTGGGCTTGAGACCAGTTCATATTCCATTCTGAAGTTTCAGATAGAAGTATAATCTCAATGCTGATCTCTTTGGTATTTGTGCTTTGGTCCTTGTCCCTGTAGAAATATTCTATGGCTTTATCTTTTCTGGTTTGCTTCTTGCTCACAATGATCACCCTTTTCCTGGCTTTTGAAGTGGATCCCTTCTTCTTGGGCACAGGGGTCTCTCTCACTGTTCTTGTGCTTAGAACTTGAGGCTTTGTGCATTGTGGCCTCTGGTTTTTCAGCTAGAAGCTAGAATGCTGTAGCTTACTTAGTGCTGAATTGGCTGATGTGCCAAAGTAGATGCCAGGTGAAGTTATCCTGGAGCTAGCTGTGTTAAGTGTGGAGCGGGGGGTGACAGGAGATCTCTTCTGAGCACAAGCATGCTCAGTGGTTGGTGAACCCCCTTTCCACTAGTGTCTTCCCTATTCCCCTGAGGTGCTGCGGCATTCTTGGTGTCCTGGGGTTGACTATTGTGGGCTCCACCCCCCTGAGGCTCAAGAACTCCTCTTGGTTCATTGAGGTGCGGTTATCTGGGACAACTCTTGTTCTGTACTGGTTCCCTTCAGCCACAACAACAGGGATGCCCCTTTGCAGTTTTCCTGGGTCCATGGGCTGAGATTTTTACCGCTTCTGCTGCGGCAAACATTCTCTGAGATTTTCAAGGTCAATAAGTGGAGGGATAGAGCATTTAGTGATCACTCCGTCTAGGTGACTTATAGTCATTTAATCTATGTACTGATAGTCTTAGGAGCGGCTGCTGCAGTAACCTGGGATTCTGTGGTTCTTTCTCACACAGTTCCACTGGACTACTGTCCTGGGCTAATATGTTTGAAAATTTGCACTGCTATAGTTTCAGACTGCCCTAGGCTTCCTGGTCAGCTTTGCTATGGCAGGGTCCACACTGTTACAGCCTGTGTGCTGTGAGCTCTTCCAGCCTCATGCAACATATCCCTCCCATAGACCATCCAGCCTGTCCTGGGTTGGAAATCCACCACAGTCTATCCCCCACTGGTTTCTGCCACTGAAAAATTTGTTCAGTCTCTCTTTTTAGAAGTATCTGAGGGAGTTTGTCTTAGCGCTTAGGTGAATAATTGCTCTCCCTCTGCCATGTTGGCTTTGTCTCCATGTAAAAAAATCAAAAGTACTTTCAGGAACAGCATTTGTGGTTCTGGTCCGGAGAGTACTGGACTTCAAATAATGTTGTTATTATTATATACCATCACCTGTTTTTTGACCCTCTAAGTCCATCAGCATTTATCAAGGGTTTATTATGTTCTGTGAATTATGATAAGCTCTGGAGGGAAAGAATGCCAAGATAGTCCCTGGGCTCAGGAGTTCTTCTTCTAATAAGAGACGCCACATGTTAATTAATAGGTATAAAGAAAATATATTTAGAGTAGACTGAAGACAATTTAAAGGCAGAAGAAGTAGAAGGGCATGTTGTGTGTTGACTAAGAAAGATCTCTTGAAAAAGGAAGAATTTGAGCTGAATCTTGAAGGAAGTCAGGATTTTAAGAGGCAACAATGAGGAGGAGGAATTATGTCCAGGATCAAACATCATATATTTTGTTTGAAATAAAAATAGTGATTTTAGCATATATCATAACTTAGAGTTTAAGCAAATAAGAATATGAGAAGAAACAAGAAAATCAGATGAGTAATTAGGAAGGTCAGGTATCTCTAGGAATCACAGAAAAAAGAGAGCAATTATGGACTACATTATTGAATGATGCTTGCAATCTTGCAGTTCTGTATTGAATATTTCAATTTCTGCTACATTTCTTATAGTACAAATATCCATGACTTTAGAACAAACTTCTTGCTGAAACTACTGAAAGAAAAAAAAACAAAAAACAATGAACTTATAAATGTGAAGGCAGCTAATCATTAAAGCTCCACTTTCTTTTATTCTTGCCATGAACATCTGCAGTGCAATTAAACTCAACAGTTCACAGGTGTGTACTGAAATTGAGCCAATTACACACATATAGAGCTTTTTACTTTTTAAATTTTAATGGTACACATGGTACCTGGAAATCCAGAGAAGTGGAAATTGAAAGAGAAAAACCCTGCAATCAACTACAGCTGCATATTTCCTATTCCATTCATAGATATTTACTTTCTAGGAGAATATTTACTGCAAGACTCAAATAAGATAGATATAAACCTTTATCAGAAGTCTTTTCATGTACCTTTGGGCCTGAAGCATGGGGGGAAAGGCAATAAAAAAGTATATCTTTTTCTCTTTTTATTCCCATTCTTCCCTAATCTATTTATGTCTTTTAATCTTCTCGACCCCATCTTCTTTCTGAAGAGATTATGGATATAGTCTGGGATGGAAGAAGGGGTGAAACAATTTTCACTTAGAAGTTCTGGAGTTAAATTAAAACCTTATATGGTAGTGAGTAGTACAACATTCCTGTTCACTCCATCTTAACCAAATTCAGTAATCATTTAGAAACTCTTACTATTTATTAAGTACTTAAAATATAATGACAAAAATGGAAGCAATCCCTGTCATCGAAGAGCTTGCGTATCTCTCCACTGAAACCCTTGCCACTCTATTTGAATTGTTCTCCTTCAATTTCAGTGGCAATCAAGTCAGGGTTTTTGGCATATATCTCATACCTTTGCAAGGGAGAGGTATG
>JAQQSK010009655.1:0-12996 GCA_028658325.1 Potorous gilbertii | reverse complement strand
GTGTTATTTTCTTCAGCATTTTTGGGGGTCTCCTTTTCCATGCTTTTCTTGCATCTCTCTCATTTCTTTTTCCAGTTTTTCCTCCACCTGTCTAACTTGATTTTCAAAATCCTTTTTGAGCTCTTCCATGTCCTGAGCCCATTGGATATCTATTTCAGATGTTTGGGATACAGAGGCCTTGACTCTTATGTCTTTACCTGATGGTAAGCAGTTTTCTTCTTCATCAGAGAGGAAGGTTGGAATCATCTGGTCCCCAAGAAAGTAACCTTCAATGGTCTTATTTTTTTTTCCCTTTTCTGGGCATTTTCCCATCCAGTTACTTGACTTCTGAGATTCCTTTCCATACCTACCTCACCTGCAGATCCACCCAGCTAGTGCTTGGGGTCTGAGGTTCAAATGCTGCTCCCCAGCCTCAGGGCTTTCAGCATGGGGGGGTGTGGGGCTACTATTCAATATGAGCTTAAGTTCTGGTGCTCAGGTAGGGGCAGGGCTGCCTCACAGGCTCAGTTCCATCGGGGGTTTATGCAGAGACCTTCAGTAATGGATTGGAGCTCCTGCCTGCTTTGGGAGCCCCAGTCTGCTGCAGCCTCTACCGCTGCCTCCCGAGGGGGCCTGAGTTATGGAATCATCCCGCTCCCCTCTCGGCCAGCCCAGAAGTCTTTCTCACTGACCTGTAGCACCTGTGGGTGGAGGGACCTTCGTGGCCTCCAGAGATTCTGTCCCTGAAGCCTGCTCAGATCTGCTCCTCTTGGGGCCACACAGCCATGGCAGGGCTGGGCTCTGCTCTGGGTCTGGTGTGTGACGGACCTTTCGTGTCAGTTTTTCAGGGCTCTCTATAGCAGAAATCTTCTCCACTCCATTGTTCTGTGGCTTCCACTGCTCCAGAATTTGTTGGGAGTAATTTTTTACAGGTAATTTATGGGCTGTGGGTTCAGAGCTAGCATATGTGGATCTTTTTACTCTGCCATCTTGGCTCCTCCCAAAAAAACACCTTTTTGCTAAATGTGAACAAATACTCAGCAAAGAATACATCAAATGAGATCACAAGAATGAAATTAAAAAAGAAATGTAAAGTCCTTTGCAAATCTTGAAGTGCTAAATAAATGCTATCTAGGAGCAACTTTTCTGGAGCTCAGTCCACCATTGTTACACAAGTCACTGTCGTTAATAATATCTGTAGACCACATGGGAGTAAAAATTCCAGTTCCAAAGAGCTGCAGCTCTTTCTTGATGTTGGTTCATACTGAATTGACCGAAAAATTAGCTTCAGTTCATTTAACCTAACTGCATTTCAAGGTAAGACAACAAGCATTTTTTAAGTGCTTTATGTGTTGGTAAATACTGGGTACACACATATATATGTCAAAAGACAGTTCATGGCTTCAAGGTGTTTACATTCAAATTGGGAAAGACAATAGGCAAAAGGGAGGTAAAATAATAGAGAAGTTATTTATGCTGGGACATAGTGTAGAAGTTTGTAAAGTTGGAGTCACCCACATGACATTTGTGTATCTCTATCTATCTATCATCTATGTAAATGACTGTTACTTTGATTCTAGGACCTAAAAAATAAAACTCCTAGGAAATAGTACATATGACACAGTCTAGGCGAAAAAATGAAGGGGAAAGGGGGAAGAAAACAGTAAAAGTAAATAACCACTCTCCAAAGTCAGAACAATTGTGCCATCACCAAACACATAAAAGTGTTAGAAAGACAGAAGATTCTGCAGCTTGGAAGAGAGAAGTGAATATCAGTTCTAAAATCACATGACCTGGGTTCAGCTTCCACCTCTAGAGGTGTGATCACCTGTGTGACCTTGGGCCAGTTACTGAACCTTATAGAATCTCATAATTCTCCTCTGTTAGATGAGGGGAATTGGACTAGGCAGCCTCTGAGGTCCCTTACAGGTTGGTATCTATGATCCCATGAATGTGTAGATCCATCAAGGATTATATCAGGAGGACAGACAGAAACCAGGAACAGAAAGTTAGCTAATGGAACCAGAAGACCCTCAAGGGAATTTCTATTTTTAAAAAATTTGTAATTATCATATACCTACCTAATACATGTAAGTATATATACTTACACATATATATGTAGGCATATATACATATATGCATATAATACGCATATATACACAATTCTCTCCCAGGAGAGGTCCACAGTAGCAGTCAAGTCCATATGCATGAAGACCTTCTCACTTCCCATACATGAAAATAGCTCACCAAGAAGACTGCCCCCCTCCTTACCTCCAGAGGGACTCACCAATAACCAGATGGAACATTGTAGGAGATTAGCAAAAAATACTACCACCACAAGTGGTCCTGTCATCAAACTAGACACCAGGACAGTACGAATTGCCCAAATCCTCACAAGGTTGCAACGAATCATAAAACACTTAAGTTACACTCATGTACAGCAACATACATGTGTAAGTATATACATGCATATATAGCTATATGCATATACCTATTCCTATATATGTATATATATATACACACACACCTATTCATATATACATATACCTATTCATAAAAACATACACAAAAACACACACGTGTCTGCAAGCCACAGTAGACTTTATAATGCCCTTGCTTACCATTTGTTTGATAGCCTGAAGTCTTCCCTCCCCTCACTTCTCCAACCCTAACCCTAACCTCACTTCTCCACCCATTTTATTTTTCACTCATAGGCAAGTGAAACAATACTTCTGGAAATGAAATGTAGTGCTCCTTAAGTTCCTCCAAGGGATCCTGCTGGCAATGCCTTAACTTTCACACCTGCAAAGAAAGATCAGTTGAGTGACACCTCCTGCTGGTTCCCACTAAACTTCTTTTTTATCTGGAATGTACAGGGTCATTTACATCTACTGTGTGATCAGAGTCCACTATTTATCCCTGCTCCATCTCCAATTTGTCCAAACAATGGGAGTGGGGGAAGATAATTATGAGACTGAGGGAACATCTCACATTTCTGCCCAGTGTAATGCACCTGATATGATACTTTCCTTAACAGTTCCAAGGTTACCAACAAAGCTGAACTAAAGAAAAAAAAATCTTGCTGAGGTTATACTGGAGTTACTGTGAACAGTGAAGAACCCTCACTATCACCATCTATGCCTTTGTCCCTATAATCAGCGCTAAACAAGCACCAAACCACAGAACCACCCTTCTTTGCAAATTGGTTATAACTCAGGGTGAACACAGCCTCCATAAGGAAATCAGTCTATTTGGCAAATGCTGGAGCCAATAAATGAAGCTCATCATTGAAAAATCCATTCTAAAACTTGAGTCCTCCTGAAGGTGACAAACCAAATAAACCACAAGAAAGTAATAAGCTATTGAGTACAATTCCGTACCCTTCTGGAGGCAGAGTTGGTTACTTCATTAAAGGAAATGAAGGCGGGGAAACTATAAAGAAGTCCACCCCCAGCACTATTCTATTCAATTGAAGGAATTTTTAGGTATTGTAGAGTACTGGCATGCCCTGTTCAAATGCAAATAATTGCATCACAAATTTCCACCACTGATTCTGCCCTATTAAGGGGACTCCCTTGATAATAGAGAGGCCAAACCACCAGAATCTCACCTTTCCCAGAAGTACATAGTAGTAGCTCAAGAGTCCATAAAGAATGATGCCCTAAGTACGGGAAAGGCCCACACCAAGAGGACTTCTCTGCTCCATGCCTCCAAAGGGATCCACCAGAAAACAAGTAGAGCACTGCTGAAGACCATAAATAATCCTGTCATCATTGCCTGGTTGACAGGCAACAAGGCAGTATGAATTGCCCAAATCTTCACAAGACTGTGACCTATTTATTAAAGAACTTATAGTGACAGGAGAAGGGCCCAGTGGGCTCATCACCTTCAGGGAGATAAATAAATTTTTCATAGGGTAGTACTGCCACTGGTGAGTTCCAAGCTGAACATTCCTTGGTTCTGCTCATTCTATTAAGGTTTATTATTGGGGGGAGGGAACATCTCAGCAAAGGCCCCAGGCATATGTCACTTTTCAATGTTAATAAGGTAGAATAAAGGGTCTTGCCATGAGCCAGGCTAGCAGGTTGAACTAGGACTACTCACCTGAAGATCAGAACTAGAGGTCTAATCCAGGTTGTTCCTCCACCTTTATCCTGATAGCAGTCTTTGTCCCTGATATAGTGGCTTCTCTAAAATCTCTTTCTAACATAGAGATTCCAAATTTGTTTATTTTTCCTTCAGTCTTGACTACCACTCATAATTGTATTTGGGATTTTCTTGACAAAGACACTGCTTTGCTATTTCCTTCTCCAGCTCATTTTAAAGACCGGGAAACTAAGGCAAACAGAGTTAAGAGACTTACCCAGGGTGACATAGTTAGTAAGTGTTTGAAGCTGAATTTGAACTCCGGTCTACCTAACTCCTGGTCTGGTGTTCCATCCTCTGCAGCACCTCACCAAGCCACACTGTGAATATCAATCCCACCATCCACAATCATTCTGGGCTCTGGAGATAGTTGGAGATAGTGTTGGCTGATCCCCTGGTTTTTCTAAATTTCACTTTCCATTCCTCCCCTTCTGTTTTTCACCCTCGGAGGTATTTTGATCTTTCCCCTAAGATAATGAGGGGCAGCTGTTGTCTGAAAGCCCTTTCAACCTTGCTGAAAATCTCATGCTTGCATGGGTTATAGATCAACAAGTAATTTTAAAATGTGCATCTGACTAAAATAACCAAGGTCCCATCTCTTATCTGGACAAAAAATTTTTACTTTTAATTTTTCCACAGTTTTCTCAGTTTCTATTGAGCCTCATCCCTCAGTTGTGGACTTAACTGGCAGGATTTTACCAAGCTTTTACAGTTTGATTCCCTGGGCATCCCATTTCCTGTATGAATACTAGTATTTCCAAGCAAATGCAGGCAAAGCCTCTACTCACAGGCCCAGTCTGCAGGCCTTTCTTTATACACAAGTGATTGTTTGTCCTTCATTCTAGAAAAGGACTATGGCATCAGGGAGGTGATGCCATGACATGCAAGGGAATTGGATTTAATTGCAAAGTCACCAGCCTCACTTTCTCCTCCAGAGCCATCTGGGTCCAGTGGCCAGATATAGATCAGGATAACTGGCAATGGACCAGGAGAAATAAATCAAAATTTGAATTTTTACCTATTTCTATTCCCATCATGAATCTTGTGGAGCTAAATAATCCACCACTTCACTGCTTTACTAACACCTGGGGCAAGAAGGTGCCTACTTTAGGAGGAGAGGGAAAGAGGGAAGTAGGCCCTCCCACAGCTAGGTTCAGAAGTGAAAAAGCCCTCAAGACTCCTAGATGGGCTCACCATTTGTTGAAATGAAAATTGTTTGCTTGGGCTTTTCACTCTGATTAACGAGGTAAAACTCAAAAATTAAAAGGAGTCTATTATAAGTAGACGAAGCAGCAACCTATTGAGCCCACCAGAGCCCCTAGAGATCTATATCTTATCTCTCAACAGTCTGTTATCTGAGCATGAGGCCTTGGATCCCCTTTTGGTCTGATTGTGGTTGGGTTTGGATAGTTTGTTTTCCCCCTGAAAATCTTTAAATTGTATAGAATCAGAATACAAAGAAGATGGAGGCAGAGAAGCTAACAAAGGTTAAGTTACAGCTGTACTTTTGTCTCCCATCTTATCAGTTCAAAATCAATCATGTTTGAAATAACTAGATCTGTTACCCCCATGTAGATTAGGTCTTCTATCTCCTCCTCCTTTTAGAGTATGATTTTAAGAGGGCTGCACCATTGAGGGTTTGATTAATATCAAGGAGGCATATGGAATATAACCTCAGGTTCCCATTCCAGGGAAGTCGAATGGGTCAGCTTCATGCCAAGCCCTACTCTTCTATAGAAGTTCATTTCGAAAAATTTAAATTTGCTGGTGCAATAGGGATTTGGTGCAATTTCTCATTCCCATGCAAACTAGGCCATTATCACCAACAGTACACAGTTTAGTTTTACCTCATTTAATTTCACCTGTAGTCATGGTAGTGTGCAGGCAATGGTAGGATGGAGTAGTCTATGATGGTCTTGAAAGAGGGTGTTCCTAGGACTTAGAACCCATTGGCTACAACAAAGTGTCACTCGGACTGCTGAGTCGTGCTTCAGGATTATGTCACTGCTTGATGTTAATAATGACATTTAGCTTTAGTATTTCAGTTAGGCTGGGTCCCAGCTGAGGGTTGGGATACATTTTTGGAGTAGAGCACCTCCCAGTGTCCTGTAAAGAGGACAGAAATCTCATTCTGGCAACTTTGATATAGTTATCATTCCTGGGATCACAGGCAGGTAGTAGATGTTGATCTTTTAAGACAGGAAGTTCCTTCCTTGAAAGGTACCAATCAATTCACAGTCAATAAGTATTTATAAAGCAAGTTCTATATGACAGTTGTGGAGAAATTTGCTAGGGATACAAAGGGAAAAAAAGAAACATCTCCTGCCCTCAAGAAGCTTACTTTCTATAGTTCTTTTGTGGGAAGACATCATAAATATATGTGTATATATATATATATATACATATATATATATATATATATGTCATACATATATATAATATATACATATGCATATATATGTATATATATATATACCTACACATATATACACATATGTAAATATACACAAAATCTTTTTTTTTTTGGAAGGAGGAAGGCATTTGCTACTACTATTGATCAGGAAAAACCTCATATAAGAAGGTAATGCTTGAGTTGAATTTTGAAAGGAACCAGGGATTCTTAAAGGTTGAGGCATAGAGGCAATATATCTCAGGCAGAGAGTATTAGTCTGCAAAGGTACAGAAACAAGAGTACAGAAATTTCAAGATATAGATACTTCCTCCAAAAAAGGGTAGGGTAAGAAGTGAAAAACAGGAAAAATAATGTGTGCTTAAAAACTTAGAGAGTTTATGGAACCAACATGGCTTAGACCTGGTGAACTGGAAGTTTTTCCAGAATTCAGTAAAATCCTTTTGTAAGAGCAAAATGAGCCAGATACAAATCTTCCAGGGTTTCCCTTTAGTTGTTTTTCAGATGTCCCCATTCGTTTTCTTGGCAAAGATACTGGAGTGGTTTGTCATTTCCTTCTCCAGCTCATTTTATAGATGAGGAAACTGAGGCAAAATTGGTTATGTGACTTGCCTGTTGTCCGAATAATAAGTGTCCAAAGTCAGATCTGAACTCAGGAAGAGTCATCCATATTTCAACCAAGGCACTCTATTCCCTTGTTCTACCTAATTGTCCTTGTGTTTCCCTAGTTATGTATCTAAACCAGAGAGCTCCAAGACAACTATGTGGTCTTGATGCACTGGAACTGGCAATAAGAAGCTAGATGGTTCAAATGCCACACTGGCACATCTGAGATATTATTGTAAGAGTCAGAGGAAGAACTCAAGAATTTTGGTTATGCCTTCTGTAGAGCATATAAATAAAGATGCAGACAAAAACTGCACGGGATGAGAAGATGTGGAGAGGGTATTATCTGTATCAGTGAGACTGAAGAGCATTTAAGTAATATTTAGCCTTATATGTCTCAAATTTCAGAGATTTCCCAAAGGAGAAATGACAGAAGAATGTGTGGAATTAGCTTTCTCAAAATTTAAATTCCCACAAAATGCACTTTTGACTACTCCTTCACTATCTCTGATTTCAAATGTCTTCTAAGGAATTAGCATTGACAAAATATATTATATAATGTTTCCTCTAAATTATTTCATTCAATAAATACTTAATAAACACCTACTACGAGCAAGGAACTGCTACACAACATAGGCAATAAGTAGACGTGGAAGACATGACCTCTTCTTCCAGAGAGCTTACAATCTAGTAAACCCTATGAAATCCTCCTTTCTCTGCAGCCTCCAAGACAGAGGAAATCAACTTATCTTTCTTTGCTATTCCAGACATAAATAATCATGTGAAAAATCGGGTAAAAATCAAGAAATCCCTTCCCCAAACAAGAAAACGATAACTTTCTGCAGTGATCCAGAAGAGTACTAGCCTTCATATGATGGAACTTCTTACACGGTTAGAGCATGAGACAATCAGAACAGCTCCCAAACCTATCTCACCTCCATCAGAAGGAAGGGTAGAAGCCTGACCACAATTTTTAAGGTGAAGTGGTCACCTTAGGGACGCCGAAAGTATCACGGTTTTAGAGCCGAAAGAGATCCTTCTTTTTCAGAACAGGAATCTAAGCCCCAGAGAGATTAAATGATGTGGCTTAAGTCCCACGTGTAGAGTAACTGAGGCATGATTGAAACCTAGTTTTCTGACTCCAAAGCCAAGTGCTCTTTACACTACCTTTCAACCATGTCATTTCAGACATGCAAAAACTAGTATTCCAAGAAGTTGTAACTTGCCCATGTAGCAAACGGCAGTTGGAACTGAACACCAGGCTTGTTTGTTTGCTTCTCCTTACCCCCCCAGGCAGTTCTACTTTTTATACTACAATATAGAAGAATTAGGAGGTCTAGATCAGGCTGTGCCTCTCATTAATTTCAGGAGTGACTTCGAGCCCCTAATAGACCCCCTGAGTTTCTTTTCCCTCTGTTAAAAAATAGGGATAATGTTTGCCCTGATTTTTTTAAGGATTCCTGTGTGAGACAAATGTGAGTGCTTATTAAACATATTATTAAACACTAAAAGTGGGGTGAGAAATCAATCCTCCCCAGGGTCGGAGAGACACTCGCGTCTCAGCCTCTCTGAGCTTTGAAATCGGATTCCTCGCAGCCCCTTGGGGGGCATCCAGGTCCGCGAATCAGAGCAGAGGAGGTCTGCCCCGTCCCTGCCTCCGTTTCTCGCTGGCTTCGGGGGATGCTCCGGGGCGCCAAAGAGGGAAGCTGATGCTTTTACAGTTAACTCCTCAGCTCCAGGTGGTGGAGCAGGGTGAAGACGTGGGCGTAGGAGATCCCGGCGCCTGGGAAGGAAACCGGGAAACTTCCTGACTTGAACGGCTCAGAGTTCGGGACAGTTTACCGCAGAAGCAGCGGGACATTCCCAACCCACCAGGTCCACGCCTAAAAGCAAGAGGAAACTTTCGGGTTCCCAGCTTCGCCCCTCCCCTAGCCTCCAGAGAAAGGAGCGGGACCGCCCCCCAGGGCTGACCGCAGGCGGGATCGCAGCTCCCGGACAGCGAGGCGCCCCTCTGGCATCCCTGGTCCTCGCTGGAGCACACACACGGCGGGAAAACCATGGGTCCTTCCTGGCTTCAGTGGCTGCTGAAGCAGCTGCTCTGCCTGCCCGGCTTTGCCATCGCCACCGCTCTACTGCTGCTGGCTCTGGGGGTGACAGGGAGGCGGAGAAGGTAAGAGGGAGGGCGCCCCACCAACCTGGGCTCCCTGCAGCTCACCCTGCTGGAGTCGTCTTCTGTCTCTGGGGTAGAAGAACAAAACCCCTTCTATGCAGCCCGCTATCCATCCACCTCATGGCTTACACACACCTCCCAGGCTCTGTCCCTTTCCCTCCGTCCCCCCTGCCAAGGTTTTCCCGTAATAGCGCTGTTTATTATTTATTATTATATGTCACATGGACATGTTACTGCGACCTTTATTCCAGAAAAGAACTCTCTGAGATGACTGCACGTATCCGGACTCTTACAGCTGGGCTTTGATACCTTTTAGGATGGTGTATCTTGTGACAAAGATTTATTGTTTCCCAAAGTAAATTGAATATGATAGTTTTAGCACCTGATGCAGTTCTAGTATCAGTTGTCTTCAGGCCACAAGTTGTTTTAATGTATGATAACACCAGACATTTGTATGCCCTGACAAAGAGAAGTGTATACTTTATTTTCCACTAAAACTTAGTCTAAGTTTGGGGGATGGGGTGGATTCTGATAAAATTTTATCCCTTTGCTAGGGAAGGATTTGAAGAAAATTTAGCGCAAGAAGTGAAGATTAGATCCCTTCCAGGTATTGAAGATTCAAGTGGGTCTCTTCTTTAGCTAGGTGACAATAGAACTGCTTCTTTGCAAACTTTATTCTTGGTAGTCAAAAACAGGTAAGTTTGAACAAAAAGCCTTGTGTTTACTTAGGCAATCTCTCCTCCTCTTCCCCCCCAACAACCTTCTTTTGAGAAAATGGCATTAATTAGATTTAATCATCAAACTTTGGCTGAACTGCTTTTGTACTCTCTGCAAATGATTAAGTTTGAAGGGAACTTTTTCTTTTACAGATGAGTGTTCATATTCAGTTTTTTAAAAAGAGAAAGAATGTCCTAAAATGTGCCTTCTCACAAGCTGTGTCTTTTGAAGATTGCAATTTTGTATTAGAGCCATGATATTTTATTTATTCTGGGATTTAGGAAAATCTACCTTCAGTTTTAGGGTGATTCCACATAGAACCTACAGCCTTCCTCTTCCCCACAACAGTATGAGTCAACACTATCTGTAAAATCTAGTTGAGAGGTAGTAGGACAAAAGTTCATTATTAATTCTGAGTCCCACTTAATTCATTATATATAATGAATAACTTTATGAATAACCACTAATATTATATTAATATCTGAAGGAGTAGATGGGGAAAACATGATAAAGTGAATAACAGATATCTAAATAGATTGCTAAATATTGCTCTATAGGGGATTTATTGATGTGGCTATTGAGAAAATTGGAGTGAGAATAAAGAACCGGGAAAACAGTATCCTGTCCTGGAGGGAGAGAGAGAATGAATGTTGTATAAATGGAGACAGATATAGACTATTCCGGTGAGGGTCAGGAAGAGGAACTCATCAATATATAACAAGTAGACAGATATTATGAGTTTAGATATGGAAAGTAAAGGATATTTTTGGATAAAGGGAAAACTGGTTGAATATGAGGAGAGTATCATGCCCTTTCTCCCCACTCCCTTTTTCTAGCAACACGTTTGGATAAGGAAGATATTTCAGTGAGCAGGTACTAGAATATAAGTGTAAAGGGAAGATTTCCTTTGAGTTGACTTTTGTGAATCATGCAGTGTCCATTTCTGAGAAAAAGTAGCTGCTAAATTGCCTGCTCTGACAGTTCAATTATTTGGGGCATAAGGTGTGGGTGTCATATAAGCAAAAATCAGTGTCAGACTTGTCTGACTCAGTTTTGAGACATCAGTTGCTGATTTGCCTAGGACAGGACATAGAATATCAGTAAATTAAGACTACATTATGTGTTGGTGATTTGCACATGAAGCTCTGAAGAAGTGGGAAATGTTTAGGTTAATAGCTAGAGAATAATATTTATGTGATTGTCAACCTGATTATAAACAAAAATGAGAATTGGTTACTAAGTATAAGCTATGTTCATTCATTAGAAGGACCTAGTTACTGAATCAAGAAAGGTTAGGGAGAAAGAAGAGAGAGGTGAAATTTCATATTTAAGAACTTCAGAAAAACCTGGAAAGACTTATGTGAACTGATGCTGAATGAAATGAGCAGAGCCAGGAGAACATTATACACAATAATAGCCACAGTATGTGAGGACCTTTTTTTTTTTTTTTAATAAACTTAGCCCTTCACAGTAATGCAAGGGCCTAAAACACTTCCAAAGGACTCTTGAGGCAGAATGCCATCCACATCTAGAGAAAGAACTATGGAATCAGAACACAGAATGAAGCAGACCATTTTCTCTTTTGTTATGTTTTGTGTTGTTTGTTCTCATGGTTTCTCCCATTTGTTCTTTGCAAAGCACTTAGCCAAGCAGAGTGCTCTTTCTTCCCACTTGTTGCTTGAGAAGAAAGCATAAAGAAACTCTGTTCTGTTCTTTATTTTCACTGAATGTTGTAATGAATGAAAGACTGAAAGAGAGTTTCTGGGCAATTAATAATTACTTTCTTAAATAAGTTAGCTAATAATCAATAAATTGTTGACCAGTGGTTTCTTTCAGTAACCAAAGACCCCTACTGGAAATACTGAATGTCTTAATTTTTTTTTTGAAAGGAAATGTCCCTTACAGGAGAAATCAATTCTAACTGGTGAATATTTAAATGAGAAGGTAGGCTAAAAACCTTCTGCCTCTCTTACTGAGAACATGGCTTGATCATGAGACTGAGTTGCCTCCAAGAATCTAGACAGGGAAATCCATCTCCACGCAGACCACCCTGGTCAGTTTTCTCTTCCCTGAGCTCGGTCACCCCAAATTCTAATGGAGGAGTGCAAGGACATGGGCTTTATTCTGGCAAAAATTCACCTAGATTAGATTCTAATTATACTTCAAATAGCAATAAGGTCTCCTAGTTAAATGGAGTCCTGTCCAAGATTGAGGAGGATGTTGCCTTGAGTATTAGAATAATCTCTTCTATTAACCATGCCCTTCAGAGACTGACTGACTGACCTACAGGGAATGATCCCTGAATGAGGAAATAAAAAAGCCTGAATTCCAATTAATAATGAGTTATTAAGATAATCGAAAATAATAATTCCTCTCATTCCCCTTTGATTCTTTTGAGAGATGCGGGTTCTTCAGTGAATCACTAAGTGATATGACAAATACTTTTTCACAAGATTTTAACTGTGAGTCTTATGATGGGAAAGAGTGGGAGGGGAAGAAGTAGAGAGTGTGACTATTGTATTGACAGGAACCGCTTAGGGCAATCTCCTTTGGCAAGCATGCCTTGTAGAAAAGAGGTGCATAGGGAAGAAGTAAATAGTCAACAACTAAAATTGTCCATTTCATTGGTACGTCATGTCTTCATTTTTTTTAATTTTTTTATTTTATTATTATTTTTTTTAATGTTCTAAAATCACTTCCTTAAAATTAAGATTTTATTCCCCCCCCCCCACACCTTCCCCCCACTATGCCCCTCCCTCCCCACGACAGCATACAATTCTGTATAGGTTCTACATATACTTCCCTATTGAGTGCGTTTTCAATGTGGTCATGCTATGTAGTCGAATTAAAATAAATGGAAGAAATCATATAACAAATCAAAACATAATACATTAAAACACACACACACACACACACACACACACACACACACACAAACATGATCTGCTGCATTCTGCGAATGACTTCC
>JAQQSK010009654.1:0-12997 GCA_028658325.1 Potorous gilbertii | reverse complement strand
CCCTACAGGACAAAAGAGAAGATGGGGTAAGGGAAAGGAGGGATGATAGAAGAGAGGGAGATTGGTGATATGGGTAATTAGAATGTCCAGTGTATTGGGGAGGGGGGAGGGCACAAATGGGGAGACAATTTTGGAACCCAAAATCTTGTGAAAATGAATGTAAAAAGTTAAATAAATTTATTTAAAAAAAGAAAAATAAAATAAAATAAAAGAAATAAAAAAAAGAAAATGAATATAAAAAGTTAAATAAATTTATTTAAAAAAAAAAAAAAACAGGGACCAATAATAGAGACAAAAAGTTGAACAATCTTTTCTGAGTTACTCAGTCACCTTGTGACTGACTTAGTATTTACTAAGAAAAATGACTTCATTTGATTTTTCTTTGAATAGTGTTCCATGGGCAGCTAAGTTAGAAAGAAGACGAACCCTAGAATACCTTGTTAATTGCAATATTGCTAAGTTTTCCCCCAACTTGCTTTTCTTATTTTAGATAACAATAATATTGCAACTGAAGAAATTCACTCCCCATTTACCACTTTACTACTGAGAACGTTTTTGAATTATCTCTTACAACTAGCATACCACATTTATCACAAGGATTTCCAGTAAGTATTCTTTTCTTTTCTTTTTTATATTTTTTTATCCTTAACAGTAACTATAATAAAATGTTAAAAATAAACAAATTTTTGAAAGCTCCTCCATAAATCCATCAACTCCAGATTATTTATAATTTCTAAAAATTTGCGGATTAACTGAAACAAAATGATACAGAATGCCCTATTCACTTGGATTCCTTTCTGATCATCTTCTTGTGTTTGTTTTTAATTTTTTTGTTACTATTGTTGCTGCTGTTGTTGCTGTTTTAGTTATTTAGTTATTATTCTCTGTCTCATTTCTTTGATGCAATTCACATAAAAACTGCCCTAGGACAAGGCACTGATATTGTTTGCTGACATTTGAGATTCTCTGGACTCCAGCACAGGTAGATCAAGTAACTGTTACTTTGTAGCTGAATAAAAATATGAGTATGTAACCTCATGCTCTGTAGGCTCACCGAAGGCATCCTCAGGATAATTCCAGTAGTAGTCAGTCCAGCAAGGATGATCTTGCTCCCACACATGACCTCCTCTTGTTGTTTCTCTGTATTTTTGAAAGATTTTTCTTCCATATAACTTAGAGATTATAGGGCAGGAATAAAAATGATGATAATGTGTCTTAAGATTTGCATGGCACTTCACATGTTATATCATTTGATCTGATGTGATCCTCTCAGTAAGTCATCTGTTAAAAACATTGTTCTTAAGATTTTATGAATCAAGGTTATATTTACCACAGTTCATTCTGCGATGATGGTCTGATGTCAGTACAGTTTATTAGTTGAGTTCTCTAGGAATCTGGAGGTCTTTATAGTGTGTAGACTTGTGCTTTGTCAGTCTAAAAGATAGTGATTTTGTATTACATAATCCTAGCCACCAGGTTATATCTTGCTAGGTATTTGTTAGGTGCTAAACTATTCAGCCTGAAGTGTTGGGTTATATGGTCTCCACTGTTTCCTTGCATAATCTACAATTCAGGGATTGTGAACCTGAAGCCTTGTGGCCCCATGTGAGTGTAGCCTTCTGACTGAGTCTAAGTTTTACAGAAGAAATCTTTTTATTAAAGAGATTTATTCTGGGAAGTTTGGATTCAGTCAAAAGGCCACACCTGAGGACCAGGTAGATTCTACATGGATCACTAAACGCAGACTTCTTAAGAATAACCCTTGGGTAATTTCTGGTGGCACTGACCTGTTTCAAAATTTGTTTTCACAAATAAACCTACATGACTCAGCATTTGTTCAACATTTCTTTGTTGACATATTGCTGGTTGAGACCATATAGATGTTGCCTTTGGAAGATTTTTTGATTCCAGTCTTGACTATTAGTCATTTGTAGACTTTATAGTCAAGATATTTTCAGTTACATTTGGTAAATCCAATGATGTGTACCTGTTTACAGCCTTTACTATAGTTTGGTGATGCCTGCTTATTCCAAAAGTGTTTCTGTATGTTTTGTTTACTTGTTTGTCATTTGTTCTAAGAATATCTATCAATCTCCTTTCTTGTTTGGAAGTATTAATCTTTTTATAACTGCCTTAGAGTGACATGCTCTATGTTTTGTTACTATTTTATGAGTTTTTGTTAGATTACTTTCCAAATCTGTCAAAACCTGTTTTATAATTCCAAATGAGTATATTAGACTGGTATTACAAAGGTGTTAATTGCCCCAAAAGTGTTCCTCCCATTCAGCTTTCATTTCAGAATGCCAATAAGTCTCTCAACACATTCAGCCATATCTTTATCCTTAGTATTTTGTGTTTTACCTGGAGGATTTCAGGTATTTGAAGGTTTCTCCTTCATCTGGATTCTATATGAAATCTGAATTCAAGTTCAATCTGAATTACGGTCTCTATTTTGTCTTGGTATACTTTAAAGATATAGTTGTTGAGTTCAAATGATTTTATATTAACAGAGAAATATTCCACAAAAAAAGGAGCTATTTAATTTGTTTTTCAGGGGTACTCTCTAGTTTGATGTCATCCATATTCATTAACTTGTTAATAAGATGTATGGATTCAACTTCTTTATTATGGGAACTAGAAACCATAAGGGGAAAATAATGGGTTTGAACTGTCTTCCTGAAAAATCTCTGTTTTATATGAATTTTTCTCAACATTATTGTGTTGGGAAATCATTTTAGTAATGTAGTAAGCTCATTTTGTACTACATATGTGATACCTTCTGCTAGGAAAGGTGGGGAGCAGGCTTACATCTGAAAGGAAGTTGCTAAAGTGCCTTGCTAGTAATTTGGGCACCTCTGAAAAGTAGTTGAGTCAATAATTATGGGTCTTATCCAGCTATTTTGTTTCCTTCTTTTCCACAGCTCAGTACTACTTTCTCTTTCTCCTTTCATTGGCTGCTCTTTTTCTACCAACTCTTTCTGTCTCAGTTCTTTATGACTCCTTCCTTTCTACTCTCAGACCTTATAAATGTCTCTCTGGTTCTCAGTTTGCTCCTGTTTTTGTACAGGCTTCTTAGCATGTGACCAAGTCCCTCCTCTAATCAGAACACACTTCCTATTGCTCTTAATTGAAACGCCTTTGTGTAGGCCTTTCTTACTCACACCTAGTTCTGACTGATTCAGTTAAGAAGTATTCTTTTCTAACAAAGGAAATTACTTTTAATGAAGTAAAGTGGAACCCTACATTTGTACCACTTATGAATTTTTAAAAATATTGCCTTAACCTTTAAACTTTTGCTTTCATTTGTTGATTAAGGGAATCTAGAAATCCAATATATTTTGTTTTCTGGATTCCTTTCTTCATGTTTCTTTTTCTTGTGTTTAATGGGTAATAAAGTTTTCAGATTTTCTTCTGTATAAGCCATTTCGTTATTGCTGTAATCTCCCAATGCCTTTCTGAAGATCTTCAACAATTCTCCTAAGATACTTCTGCTATGATAGTATTTGATGCCTAGTTTTGGGAGTAGTCTTTGAGAGTTCCATCTTTCTATCTGCAGTTCTTAACATGGTAATGGCTGCTGAGTTAGGATCCTGGTATTTTTTTTTTGCATTTTCTGTTAGATGTCAAGGGAGAATACATTCATTCATGATAGGTATAGTAGAGAGCAACTTTTTAAATATTTATTTTTATTTTTTAAAATTAATTTATTTATTTATTGTCAGTTTTATACAATCACTTAAGTCTTAGATTTTCTCCCTTCCCTTTTGCCTCCCCAAGACAATATGCAATCTTACATGGGTTCTACATATACATTCTTATTAATCACATTTTCACCTTAGTCACGTTGCATAGAAGAATTAAAATGAATGGGAGAAATCAAGAGAGAAAACAGACCAAAACACAACACAAGAGAAAATATTCTGCTTCATTCTGCATTCTAATTCCATAGTTCTTTCTCTGGGTGTGAATGGCATTTTGCCTCAAGAGTCCTTTGGGAATGTTTTAGGTCCTTGCATTGCTGTGAAGGTCTAGGTCTACCAGAAACAGTCCTTGCACACTGTAGCTGTTACTGTGTACAATGTTCTCCTGGTTCTTCTCATTTTACTTAGCATCAGTTCATATAAGTCCTTCCAGGCCTCTCTGAAGTCTCCCTATTCATCATTTCTTATAGCAAAATAGCATTCCATTACATTAATATACCACAACTGGTTCAGCCATTCCTTAATTGATGGGCATCCCCTTGATTTCTGGTTCTTGGCCACCACAAAGAGAGCTACTATGAATATTTTTGTACATGTGGGACCTTTTCCCATTTTTATGTCTGTTTGGAATATAACTTTAGAAGTGATATTGCTGGGTCAAAGTTTATGCATATTTATATAGTCCTTTGGGCATAGTTCTAAATTGTTCTCCAGAATGGTTGGATCAATTCACAGCTCTATCAACAATAAATTAGTGTTCCAACTCTCCCACACCTTCTCCAACATTTATCATCTTCCTGTTTTGTCATGTTAGCCAATATGATAGTAATGATGTGGTACCTCAGTGTTGTTTTGATTTGCATTTCTCTAATCAGTAGTGATTTAGAGCATTTTTTTTCATATGACTATAGATAGCTTTAATTTCTTCCTTTGAAAACCACCTATTCATATCCTTTGATCATTTATCAATTGGGGAATGACTTGTATTCTAGTAAATTTGACTTAGTTTTCTATATATCTTAGAAATGAGGGCTTTATCACAGACACTAGTTGCAAAAATTCTTTCCCAGTTTTCTCCTTCCCTCCTAATCTTGGTTGCATTGGTTTGTTTGTGCAAAAACGTTTCAATTTAATGTAATCAAAATTATCCATTTTGCACTTCAGAATATTCTCTATCTCTTGTTTCGTTGTAAATTTTTCCATTCTCCATTATTCTGACAGATAAACTATTCCTTGCTTCTCTAATTTGTTTATAGTATCAGTATAATACCTAGATTATATATCCATTTGGACTTTGTTCTTGTGTGTGGTGTTAAGCATTGGTCTATGCCCAGTTTTTGCCACACTGTTATCCAGTTTTCCCAGAAACTTTGTCAAACAGTGAATTCTTATTCCAGAAGTTTGGGTCCTTGGGTTTATCAATAGACTGCTACATTCATTGACTACTGTGTCTTGAGTACCTAACATAGTCCACTGGTCTACCCCTCTATTTCTTAGCCAGTACCAAGTGGTTTTGATGATTTCTGCTTTATAATACAATTTGAGATCTGGTAGGGCTAGGCCACCTTTCCTTTCATTTCTTTTCCTTAATTCCCTTGATATTCTGGACCTCTTACTCTTCCAGATGAATTTTGATATTATTAGAAAATAATTTTTGGTAGTTTGACTGGTATAGCACTGAATAAGTAAATTAATTTAGGTCAAAATATCATTTTTATTATATTAGTTGGCCTACCTACAAGCAACTGATGTTTTTCCAGTTGTTTAGATCTCATTTTATTTGAGTGAAAAGTGTTTTGTAATTGTATTCATGTATTCTCTGGGTTTGTTTTGGCAGGTAGACTCCCAAATATTTTATAGTGTCTACAGTAAGTTTAAATAGAATTTCTCATTCTATTTCTTGCTATTGGGCTTTGTAATATATAGAAATGCAGATGATTTATCTGGGTTTATTTTGTAACCTGCAACCTTGCCAAATTGTTTCAAGTAGTTTTTTACTTGATTCTCTATAATTCTCTAAGTATATCATCATATCATCTGCAAAGAGAGCTAACTTAGTTTCTTCTTGCCTTATTCTTATTCCTTCAATTTCTTTTTTTCTCTTATTACTAAAGCTAACTCTTCTAGTACCATATTGAATAACAGTGATGATAATGGACATCTTCGTTTCACTCTTGATCTTATTGGAAATGCTTATCCCTATTGTATGTAATGCTCGCTGATGGTAAATACTTCTTATTATTTTACAGAAAGCTCCATTTATTCCTATGCTCTCCAGTGTTTTCAATAGGAATAGGTGGTGTATTTTGTCAAAAACTTTCTCTGCATCTATTGAGATAATCATGTAGTTTCTGTTAGTTTTGTTGTTGATATGATCAATAATGCTATAGTTTTCCTAATATTGAACCAGCTTTGCATTCCTGGTATTAATCCTACCTGATTATAATGTATTATGCTCATGATAAGTTGCTGTATTCTTTTTGCTAATATCTTATTTAAAATTTTTGCTTCTATATTCATTAGAGAAAATGGTCTATAATTTTCTTTCTCTGTTTTGGCTCTTCCTGGTTTAGCTATCAAAACTATATTTATGTCATAAAAAAGAATTTGGTAGGACTCCTTCTTTGCTAATTTCCCAAATAGTCTACATAGTATTGGAATTAACTGTTCTTTAAATGTTTGAAAAAATTCACTTGTAAATCCATCTGGCCCTGAAGATTTTTTTCCTAGACAGTTCATTGATGGCTTATTCCATTTCTTTTTCTGAGATAGTATTATTTAAATATTTAACTTCCTCTTCTGTTAATCTGGGCAATTCATATTTTTAAAAATATTCATCCATCTCACTTAGACTGTCAAATTTATGAGCATATAGTTGAGCAAAATAATTTCTAATTATTGTTTTAACATCCTCCTCCTTGGAGGTGACTTCATCTTTTTCATTCTTCATATTGGTCATTTGGATTTCTTCTTTCTTTTTTTAAATCAAATTGACCAAATGTTTATCAATTTTATTGGTTTTGTCATGAAACCAACTCTTAGTTTTATTTATTAATTTAATAATTTTCTTAATTTCAATTTTATTAATCCCTCTTTTGGTTTTCAGTATTTCTAATTTGGTATTTACTTGGGGATTTTCAGTTTGTTTTTTTCTAGCTTTTTCAATTGCATACCTAATTCATTGATCTCCTCTTTCTCTATTTTTTCTAATTTTTTATATTATTATATATTATTATATCATATTTTATTTTTATTATATATAATATATATTATATATTAATATATAATAATGTTATATATTATTATATTATATTATATTTTTATATTATTCATGTAGGTGTTCAATGATATAAAACTTCCCCTTAGGGGGAATGCTTTTGCAGCATCCCATAAGTTTTGGTAGATTGTCTCATTGTCATTCTCTTGAATGAAGTTATTGATTGTTTCTATGGTTTGTTGTTCAATCCAACAATTCTTTAGGATTAGATTATTTAATTTCCAATTAATTTTTGATCATTTTTCCATGGCCTTTTATTACATATGATTTTTATTGCACTATGATCTGAGAAGGATGCCTTGACTATCTCTGCCTTTCTGCACTGGACTGTGAGGTTTTTATGCCCTAGTAAATGGTCAGTTTTTGTAAATGTGTCCTGTACTGCTGAGAAAAAGGTATATTCTTTTCTATTCCCATTCAGTTTTCTCCAGAGAGCTATCATATCTACCTTATCCGGAGTTCTATTCAACTCCTTACCTTCTTTCTTGTTTATTTTGAGGTTAGATTAATCAAATTCAGAGAGGGGGAGGTTAAGTTTCCCCACTAGTAGAGTTTTGCTGTCTATCTCTTCCTATAACTCCCTTAACTTCTCCTCTAAGAACTGAGATGGGAATTAGATCCCCTCTTTTTTTGCTATACAATCATCCAATTTTCCTGAAGTTTTGCTGAATAATGATCCTCTTCCACCAAGAGAGTATTTTTTATTTTTTAAATTTAATTTAATTTTTTCCATTTCTCAAACATATTATATGCCTTTGGTGATAATTCTCAAGTAAGAATTGTTTCTGAATTCAAATGTCAGAGCTATCACATAAATGGTTAAAGCAGAAGCAAAAATACCACTATTTTGGTCATAATTTTTCTATTTTCTTCTTTCCCATCCTGCATTTAATTTGTTGGGTTTTTTTTTTAAATACCTTTTAGATAAAAAAAACTTAAGTAATTTAATTGTTATTTTTCTTACTTGAAAAATATTTTTGTATTTTTTTGAAATCTTTTGTTTGCATATCATCTTCACTTCCAAATATATTCCTCTCCTTTCCCCTACAAAGCCATCTGTCTCTTGAAACAAAGTTTTGTCTCTATGTTTTGTTTTAAGAATAAAGAAAAAAAAGGGTGGGGGAATGAGAAGCAGTTCAGCAAAACCAAGGGAGGCTTCCCTGGGTCAGAAAGAGTACTGACTTGAGAATCATCAGACAAAGGTTCAAATCTGACCTCTGAACACTTGGTCTGTTTGACCTGGGGTAAATCACTAAACCTCAGTTTATTGAGCCCCAGTTTCTTCTAGCATGAAATGAAAAGAGACAAGGTGGTAGAGTGAAAGCAGGGACTCACCTGAGCTCTCCCTCAAACCCTTGCAAATACCCATAAAAATAACTAAACAAATTCTGGAGCATTTGAACCCACAAAATGATAGAGTGAAAAAAATTCCAGCCCAAGACAACTTGGATGGTCGACAGGAAAGGCATTGACCAGAGAGAGGAGCACAGTCCAGGACAGGCTGTACCAGCACAAACCAGACTCCAGCAAACCCAGAGCAGACTTTGGGGGACTAGATCCCTGGCAGCTGTGGCAATTTCTAGGCTTCTCAACCCTCAAACACCACAGACAACTTAAAAAGTAAGTAGGAAGGATTTGTAAGGCTGGGTGAGAGAAGAGGATAGTCCAGCACAGCCTCTGAACAGCCCTGGCCCCAGCAGATCAGTAACAGGCCTTGAGAGTGACTGAATCAGCAGCAGCTGCAATGGTGGAGCTCTTAGTGCACAGTCAATGTGGGGATCACGCAGCTGTTCAGAAGGAGATTGTAGGGGTCTCTTTGCTGGCAGTGAGGCAGGACTCTGTTGTTTTACCCATACATGAATCTGGATCACAGTTCTGGAGGTGCACTGGTATAGCAAAGATTGTAGCCACACTGGAGGGGGAACTTTCCTCATAGTTCCATGGCAGAAAAGAGTACTTTTGGTCACTCATAGAGAGTGACCAGAGTGACCAGAGCAGTGACCAGAGCACAAGCCATGAGAGGACTAAATATTAGATCATACTATGTTGAAAGTATTGAAAACTTAGAAGTATCTCTGGAAACACCTGCAAAAATCCACGGAAGCTTGGAACAGTTCACCCCTCTACCCCTGGAAGCAGAACCCTACCTTAAGGAGTTAGAAAGTCAAGTAATAGTCTGGGAAAATGAGTAAGCAATGAAAAAAACTCTGACTGTAGACACTTGCCATGGTAACAAGGAAGATCAAAACATACACTCAGAAGAAGACAACAAAGTCAAAGCTCCTACATCCAAAGCCTCCAAGAAAAACATGAATTGGTTTCAGCCATGGAAGAGCTCAAAAAGGATTTTGAAAACCAAGTAAGAGAAGTAGAAAACATGGGAAAAGAAATGAGAATGATGGAGGAAAATCATGAAAAGCAAGTCAACAACTTACTAAAGTAGACCCAAAAAATACTGAAAAAAATAACACCTTAAAAATAGACTGGACTAAATGACAAAATAAGTCCAAAAAGCAATGAGAGAAGAATACCTTAAAAAGCAGAAATGACCAAATGAAAAAGGAGGTCCAAAAGCTCATTGAAGAAAATAAATTCTTAAAAATTAGAATGGAGCAAATAGAAGCTAATGACTCTATGAGAAATCAAGAAATGACAAAACAAAACCAAAAGAATGAAAAAATAGAAGACATTGTGAAATATCTCATTGGAAAAACAACTGACCTGGAAAATAGATCCAGGAGAGATAATTTAAAAATCACTGGACTACCTGAAAGCCATGATCAAAAAAAAGAGCCTAGACATCATCTTTTAAGAAATTATCAAGGAAAACTGCCCTAATATTCTAAAACCACAGGGTAAAATAGAAGTTGAAAGAACCCACCAACTACCTCCTGATGAAGATCCTAAAATGAAAGTTTCCAGGGATATTATAGCCAGATTCCAAAGATCCTTTTTTAAGGAGAAAATACTGTGAGCAGCCAGAAAGAAACAATTCAGGTATTGTGGAAACACAATCAGGATAACACAAGATCTAGCAGCTTCTATATTAAGGGATTGAAGGGCACAGAATAGGATATTCCAGAGGTTAAAGGAGCTAGGATTAAAATCAAGAATTACCTTCTCAGCAAAACTGACTGTGATTCAGGAAAGGAAAATATAAAATAAAAGGATTAGACTAGATGTATTCTGAGATCCCTTTCAAATCTAAATCTGTCCTATAAACCAACACATCAATACTGTCTGACATGTGCAAAACTTTATATCCATATTTTTCTACATTTTCCTTAACTCTTCTTTGTGACTAACAATAACACTAGCTAACACCTAAACAGTATTTCCTATATACCAGACACTGTGCTAAGTGCTTTCTAATTAAAAATAATAATATTAGCTAACATTTATATAGTACACTATATGCTTTACAGTTATTGCCTTATCTGAGCCTTATAACAAACCTGAGAGTTAGGTATTACTATTATCCTTATTTTACAGATGAGGAAACTGAGGCACACAATACTTAAATGACTTGCCTAGGGTCACACAGCTAGGAAGTGTCTAAGGCCAGATTTAAATTGAGGTCTTCCTGACTCTGGGTCTAGCATTTCATCCACTGGCTGCTCCTTAGCGTAGTCATTACTGTGCCCGGTGTTCCATTTGGGAGCTTGTTCTTTCTCTTTGTATTGTTGTGCACCCTATTTTTTTATTCTGCTTAATTAATTCCGCATCATTGGTCTTCCCATATTTTTCTCAATTCTTCGTATTTTTTACACTAGAACAATATTCCATTAGATTCATGCATCACAATTTAATTAGCCACTCTCCAATCAAAGAGCATCCATTTGTTTTCATTTCTTTGTTACCACAAAAAATGCTTAAAAATTCACATTTATTTTAGTATCGGTGAGTCCTTTCTTTCTGTTTCTGACCTTCTTTGGGCAGAAACGATGCTTTTCCAAGTGACTTTTATTCACAGAAAGAAATAGAAAGAATATTTCATTTGTGTTAGCAACAAGGACTTTAGATATAAAATCCAAACTCTGAAACCCTCTTAAGTTGATCGTTGTAAATGACTTTAAGAAATTTTATTCTGATAGAGTCACAGATGAATATTTATCCTTAAGCCATATTTCTGTCATGGTTATTTCATAGTAAAATGTTACCTGAAATTTTTTAAATCACAGAAATGGAACTCCATCCCTCTTCCTGTGTTTTTCAAGAATGATGATTGATAATATTACTCCCAATGCTTGTCAGATAAAAGGTAAGCAAAATTGTCAGATAACACATAAAATAATCTCTTCTAAACATAACTGCTACCCTTGTAGTGGAGACTCTCTTCCTTTGTGAAGAAACCTGGGATATGTTTGTGTATAACCACTCAGAAATCTGAAACTAATTCCTTTATTTTTAGACATACAATTTGTTGTTATTCTAGAATAAAGTTTTGAAAAAAAAAAAAAGGTGGGGAGGAAGGACAAAATGGTAACCAGTAAATGGTTACCATTTTGGGCTAAGATATGTACAAATAATTTAAATAATGGCACATATATTTTTAAAGCCCTATTGTAGATCAATAAATATTTGTTAAGTGCCTAATACATAATAAGGGATTCAAACAAGGGGAAACATAGTCCTTGCCTTCAAGGAACTCAGTCTAACGGGGGGACCACATTCAAACAACTATGGGCAAACAAGCTATAAGTAGAATTAAGGAGAATCAGGAAAGGATTCCTATGGAAGGTAAGATTTTCATACTTGTTCTTGAAGAAAGTCAGGAGAGAAAAATGAGAAGGCAAAGAATTCCAAGCATGAGAGACAGTCAGTGAAAGGAGGCCAATGTCATTGAATCTCAGAGTACATGGTCAGGGGAAGTGGTAAAGTATAAGAAGACTAGAAGGTGCTGGGGAGGGGGCAGGTTAATGACTTTTGAACAGGAAGCAGAGGATTTTATATTGGATCCTGGAGGTGACAAGGAGCTACTGGTGTTTATTGTGGGGGGGAAGAGGGGAGGGTGTTGATGTGGTCAACATTAGGAAGATCACTTTGACAATTGAGTAGATGAACTGGAGTAGGAAGAGACTTGGCAGGACGATCAACCAGGAGGTTATCGTAGTAATCTTGGTATGAGTTTGGTGATGACACTGTTAGAGGAGAGAAAGGAGTTATGAGAGTTTATGAGATGCTGGTTGCCTAACAGTCCCAAATGCTCCTTCCCTAGCATCCAGCCTTCTCCCTGCAGCTCAGGGTGAAACATCAGGGCCCCAGGGTGTCATATCCCTCTTGTTCCTGACACTTCCCATTGGTCAGTAGCCTGTCCAGTAGTCATTCCCCAGTTCCACAGGACAACAGTGCAGTTCACTCTAAAGTTCTAGAAT
Organism: Potorous gilbertii; assembly: GCA_028658325.1. Lineage (NCBI taxonomy): Eukaryota > Metazoa > Chordata > Mammalia > Diprotodontia > Potoroidae > Potorous > Potorous gilbertii. The sequence goes on along the minus strand of JAQQSK010009654.1, from coordinate 644 downwards.
CTTTTGAAGCTGTGTTCAGTTGCAAGATGAGAACAGCAAAAATAAATAAAAATAAATTTTAATAATCTCCCAATTCCTTCTTTCCTCCATATGACCTCTCTCTTGTTCCCAGCACCCCCTCTCACCTTAAAGTCTCATACTCATTTTCAGGCCCATCTGACCAACCCTTTTCTCACCACAATGCTTGTCCTGACAAAGTTATTCTTTGTTCTTCCCAGGTGCTCAAAATTGCAGGTGGAGGTGGGCAGGAATCCCCCAGATAGCTATACATAATTGCATTTGAATGTCTTAATTTTCCCTTTTATTTTTTAAGGCAATTTCTTCTGTGACCAACAGAGGACTGTCTATGCAATGAATTATATCGACAAATGCTGGGAGATTTATTTAGCTTACTGTAGACCAAACTCTCATCCCCCTCACGAGCTAACAATGAAGACCAGATACTTCCTCTGGATGTTGAAGGTAATCACTTTGGAAACTTTCAAACTTCATTTGCATACTTAGTTGTTTAAGTTTGGATGAAAGAAAGTTTGGATGAAAGAAAATTTTCTAGAATGATAAGAGAAAATAATAAAGAAACTTTATTATAATAAATAATTATATTTATATATAAACATACTTTACATATGCTATATATTTATATG
>JAQQSK010009653.1:0-12997 GCA_028658325.1 Potorous gilbertii | reverse complement strand
TCTGGCCCTACAAGACAAAAGAGAAGATGGGGTAAGGGAAGGGAGGGATGATAGAAGAGAGGGCAGACTGGTGATATGGGTAATTAGAATGTCCAGTGTATTGGGGAGGGGGGAGGGGACAAATGGGGAGAAAATTTTGGAACCCAAAATCTTGTGAAAATGAATGTAAAAAGTTAAATAAATTTATTTTAAAAAATTTAAAAAAAAAGAACTTTTGCTCAAATTTCAGCATTTTGAATGTGGGAGAGATTGAAAGGCAGGAAATTTTTGTGGAGGACACCACTGAAGGGGGCAGGGAAGATTTTCCTACACATTAGCCATATAGCTTTAAAGGGAAGCTACTATAATAGAGTATATAGTATACTACATCTATATATATACTCTATAGAGTATATGTATCTATATAGATATATACTATATATATTATATATATATACATACACTATAATGTATATACTATATCATAATAGAGTTTCCATTTAGTATCAGAGAACCCACTCCAGACAGTCATCCCAGCAGGGAGTGGTTTAGGAAAGATACACACCTGGAGGCAGAGAAGAGACTGAGATCATGGAGAGGGAGAGACAGACCTTGGAACCCAGGTAAGGAACCCAATAAAAAGAGATTCTTGCACCAGAGAGAGCTGTGTGAAGAGTCTTCAAAGAGGAAAGGTCTATCTAATGCCTATAGTATCAGGAGTTATGAGACGTCTTTGCCATATGTGCATCCTACATATATGCCTCCTTACTGTTCTATTACGTTTGAGGTCCCTTCTTTCCATTGATGCCATATGTATTTGTGGTAGATTGCATTCAGGATTTACGGGGGAATTTTTATAGTTATTGCTTTTACGATGCCATTTTAGTAAATGCCATTGCTAAGAGCTAATTTTATCTACTGTCTATTTAATGATAATGTTAATGATAATCACACTGGTGGGGACTTGTGTGAGGAGTCACCCACAGGTTACCTAGAACCCAAGGTAGCAGCTGCTTTCTGTGACTCAGCCTGAAAGCTTGAGGGCATAGTTGGGATAGTACCCTAGAGAAAAAGCTATTATGGTATGGACATCAGTTAACAGATATTGCCTTGCAGAATGTTGCCATGCCCCAACCTAGGACAAAATAACAGGGAGCCTCCCTTTGAATGAGTTCTCAGTTGTGGAACTTGGTCATGTCTCCATGGACAAAGTCTACTAGCAAGGAATGGATCATGGTAGTCGCTTTGACCTATCCTGGTGATGATATAACTACTGAAGGAGGAACAGCAGCTCGACTGGCCACCAGGGCTCTGCTGCTTCTGGCTCTTTACAATGGAAGTGATTGAAAACATTTATTGAATAGCAGAGAAGGACCCAGAAAGCAACATGGCTCTCTCTGTCCTTGAATGATATTTGACTCTGCCCTTTTCTTCCCCTCATATATGAGTTAGGTGTGGAAACCCCAGGGAATTCTGTCTATATGTGCCCCCTGAGGGAAGAGAATTTAGGGAAACCTTTGCTTGTCTATATTTATCTGTTGAGTTTTGGGAACAAGGTACAAAATCACCTTAGGTCAGAAATACCATTTTGGAAAAGTGTCTAAGAAGATAATTGAAATGCCTGAAATGTTGTACTTTCTTCCAGACAGTATATTACAGTGGAGAAGAGGCCACAGCTGTGAATGAAAAGGCAGACATGTCTTACCCACTATGGAATGCAATCTTTGGATTGATGAGAACACCTTTAGTTTGTGTAAAGTAACCAATCAGCAATAATCCTGATTTTTGCTTATTTGTATCAGATAGGTGTGTTCTTTTAAAGAATTTTTCTTTTATTTCCTTCCAAATTTATTAATTTATTTGTTTTCAGTTTTCAACATTCAATTCCATAACTTTTAAATTTTCTCCCCCTTCCTCCCACACCCCTGCAAGAGAACATGCAATCTTATATGGTCTCTACACATACATTCCAATGAAATACATTTACATACCAGTCACATTGCATAGAAGAATTATAACAAATGGAGAAACCATGAGAAAAACAGAACACAACACAATGAAAAATAACAAAAAAGAAAATAGTCTGCTTCATTCTGCATTCTGACTCCATAGTTCTTTCTGTGGATGTGGATGGCATTCTGTATCATGAGTCCTCTGGAAAGGTTTTAGATCCTTGCATTGCTGAAGCTAAGTCTATCAAAATCGGTCCTTGCACACTGTGACTGTTACTGTGTATAATGTTCTCCTAGTTCTGCTGAGTGCACTCAGCATCAGTTCTTATAAGTCTTTCCAGGTTTTCCTAAAATCTTCCTGCTCATAATTTCTTATAGCATGATAGTATTCCACTATATTCTTATACCACAGCTTGTTCAGCCATTCCCCAATTGATGGGCATCCCCTTGATTTCTAGTTCTTGGCCATCACAAAAAGAGCTGCTATAAATATTTTTGTGCATGTGGGGGCCTTATCTTTTTGGAATACAGCCCTAGAAGTGATATTGCTGGGTCAAAAGGTATATACATTTATGTACATTGGGCATAGTTCCAAATTACTCTCCAGAATGGTTGGATCAGCCCACAGGACCACCAACAATGAATTAGTGTTCCAACTTTCCCACAACTTCTCCAATTTATCATCTTCCTGTTTTATCATGTTAGCCAATCTGATAGGTGTGATGTGGTACCTCAGAGTTGTTTTGATTTGCATCTCTCTATGTGATTTAGAGCATTTCTTCATATGACTATAGATAGCTTTAATTTTTTCCTCTGAAAACCGCTTGTTCATATCTTTGACCATTTATCAATTAGGGAATGACTTGTATTCTTGTAAATTTGACTCAGTTCTCTGTACATTTTAGAAATAAGGCCTTTATCATAGACACTAAAAATTTGTAAAAAATTCTTTCCCAGTTTTCTACTTCCCTCCTAATCTTGGTTGAAATGGCTTTGTTTGTGCAAAAACTTTCAGGTTTAATGTAATCAAAATGATCTATTTTGCATTTCATAATATTCTATATCTCTTGTTTGGTCTCAAATTCCTCCATTCTCCATAAAACTGACAAAGTATCCCTTGCTCCCCTAATTTGTTTATAGTATCAATCTTTATACCTAGAGCCTTTATCCATTTGGAGTTTATTCTTGTGTATGGTGTCAGGCTTTGGTCTATTCCCAGTTTCTGCCACACTGTTATCCAGTTTTCCCAGCAATTTTTGTCACACAGTAAGTTCTTATCCCAGAAGCTGAGGTCCTTGGGCTTAATCAAACAGTATATTGCTATATTCATTGACTACTGTGTCTTGAGTACTTAACATATTCCACTGGTCCACCCCTCTGTTTCTTAGCCAGTACCAAGTGGTTTTGATGATTTCTGCTTTATAATACAATTTGAGATCTGGTAGGGCTAGGCCACCCTCCCTAGCATTTTTTTTCATTAATTCCCTTGATATTCTGGACCTTTTTCTTCCAGATGATTTTTGATATTATTTTTTCTAACTATAAAATAATTTTTGGCAATTTGATTGGTTTGGCACTGAATAAGTAAATTAATTTAGGTAGAATTGACATTTTCATTATATTAGCTCAGTCTACCAGCGAGCAACTGATGTTTTTCCAATTATTTAGATCTACTTTGTGTGAAAAGTATTTTGCAATTGTGTTCATATAGTCCCTGTGTTTGTTTTGGCAGGTAGACTCCCAAATATTTTATAATGTCTGCATTAACTTTAAATGGAATTTCTCTATTTCTTGCTATTGAACTTTGTTCGTAATATATAGAAATGCAGATGATTTATGTGGGCTTATTTTATATCTTGCAACTTTGCTAAAGTTGTTTATTATTTCAATTAGGTTTTTACTTGATTCTCTGGGATTTTCTAAGTATATCATCATATCACCTGAAAAGAGTGATAGCTTAGTTTTTTCTTTGCCTATTCTAGTTCTTTCAATTTCTTTTCCTTCTCGTATTGCTAAAGCTAACATTTCTAGCACCATTTTAAATAGCAGTGGTGATAAAAGACATCCATGTTTCATCCTCAATCTAATTGGAAATGCATCTAGCTTATCCCCATTACATATAATGTTTGCTGATGGTTTTATGTAGATGCTACTTATCATTTTAAAGAAAACTCCGTTTATTCCTAAACTCTCCAGTGTTTTCAATAGGAATGGGTGTTATATTTTGTCAAAAGCTTTTTCTTCATCTCTTGAGATAATGATATAGTTTCTGTTAGTTTTTGGTTGATATGATCAATTATGCTGATAGTTTTCCTAATATTGAACCAGCCCTGCATTCCTGGTATAAATCCTACCTGATCAGATGTATTATTCTTGTGATAATTTTGATGTATTTTTTTTTTTTTGCTAATATCCTATTTAAAACTTTTGCATTTATATTCACTAGGGAAATTGGTCTATAGTTTTATTTCTCTGTCTTGGCTCTTCTCAGGTTAAGTATCAGCACCATCTTTGTATCATAAAAAGAATTTGGTAGGACTCCTTTGCTTATCTTCCTAAATAGTCTATATAGTATTGGAATTAATTATTTTTTAAATGTTTTATAGAATTTGCTTGTAAATGCATCTGACCCTGGAGAGTTTTTGCTAGGGAGTTCATTGATGACTTGTTCAATTTCTTTTTCTGAAATGGGGTTATTTAGGTATTTGACTTCCTCTTCTGTTAATCTGAGCAATTTACACTTTTATAAGTATTCATTTCACCAAGAATGTCAAATTTATGGGCATACAATTGGACAGAATAATTTCTAATTATTGTTTTAATTTCCACTTCATTGGTGGTGAATTCACCCTTTTCATTTTTGATACTGGTAACTGGGTTTTCTTCTTTCTTTTTTTAAAAATCAAATTAACCAAAGGTTTACAATTTTATTTTATTTTTTTTATAAAAACAGGCCTTAGTTTTATATATTAGTTCAATAGTTTTCTTAATTTTAATTTTCTTAATCCCTCCTTTGGTTTCCAGTATTTCTAATTTGGTATTTAATTAAGAATTTTCAGTTTGTTCTTTTTCTAGTTTTTTCAATTGCGTGCCCAATTTATTGATCTTCTCTTTCTCTATTTTATTCATGTAAGCATTTAGAGATATAGAACTTCCCTAAGAACTGCTTTTTGTTGTGTCCCATAAGTTTTGGTATATTGTCTCATTATAGTTATTCTCTTGAATGAAGTTATTGATTGTTTCTATGATATGTTATTTGACCCACTCATTCTTTAGGATTAGATTATAGAGTTTCCAATTAATTTTTAGCTGATTTTTCCATGGCTCTTTATTTACATATAATATTTATTGCATCATGATCTGAAAAGGAGGCATTTAATATTTCTGCCTTTCTACACTGAATTGTGAGGTTTTTTATGCCCTAGTACATGGTCAATTTTTGTGTATGTATCATGTACCACTGAGGAAAAGGTATACTCTTTTCTATCCTCATTCAGTTTTCTCCAGAGGTCTATCACAGCTACCTTTTCCAAAATTCTATTCATCTCCTTAACTTATTTCTTATTTGTTTTGAGGCTAAATTTATCAAGTTCAGAGAGAGAGAGGTTGAGATCCCCCACTGGTGTAGTGTTGCTGTCTCCTTCCTGTAATTCCCTTAACTTCTTTAAGAATTTGGATGCTATATCACTTGGTGCATATAAGTTTTAGTAATATTATTACTTCATTGTCTGTGGTGCCTTGTAGCAGGATATAGTTTCCTTTCTTATCTCTTTTGACTAGATACTATTTTTTGCTTTTGCTTTGTCTGAGATTAGGATTGCTAACCCTGCTGAAGCGTAATATATTCTACTCCAGCCTTTTCCTTTTATCCCATGTGTCCCCTCCTTGTTTCAAATGTGTTTCTTGTAAACAATATATTGTAGGATTATAGTGTTTAATCCATTCTGCTATCTGACTCGTTTAATGGGACAATTCATTCCACTCACATTCACAGTTATGATTACTATCTGTGTCTTTCTGTTCTATTTCCCCCCAACTCTGTTTATACTTTTATTTCTTCCTTCTCCCTTTCCTTCCTCAAAAGAGCTTTGCTTTTGACCACTGCCTCCATCAACTTTTCCTCCCTTCTACTATCCCCCTTCCTTCTCTTTCTCTTTTCCCTTACTACTTCTTCCCTCCCTTCTAACCACCACCCCTTTTTCTTTCCTTTTTCCACTCCTACTGTCTGCTTTCCTTATTGTTCCTAAAACCTTAAACTTTTTCCCCCATCGTTTACCAAACCTTAAACCCAGTGCACTCTGAAGCCCAGAGGTTGGACAACAATAAGTCCCTGCCCAAGCTCCACTTAATGACTGGCTTAGAGTGATTATCAATAGTAACAGTTTCTCTTTCCCTCCCAGTTTGATTTAGTTATTTTTTTCTTTGTCTCTTTAAAAGGGCCATTACCTCCCCCGAAGTGAGTAACTGAAAATGCTTTAGCCTAAAAAGGCTAAGGTCTCCCATTGCATTCTGGATCCTCTCCAATCATCCTGATGAATATCTGATCACTGGATCCAGATGACTCAGGAGAAGAAAGTGAGGCTGGTGACCTTGTACAGTCCTCTCTCCCTCAAAAGTCAAGTGCATGTCATATCATCATTTCTCTGATGTCATTGTCTTCTTCAAAAATGAAGGATGAATACAACAACAATAACAACCTACTGTCTGTAGGCAAGTTATATTTCTCTACTTAACAGAGTATGTTATTCCCACCTTGAACCAAATCTGATGAGAGTAAAGCCCAAACAATGCTCATTTCCCTCCCTTCTTTCTCTCTACTATATTTTTGTTCCTCTTCATGTGATGTAATTTACCCTTTTCTGCCTCATCCTTTCCTCTTCTCCCATCACAATCTTTTTGCACTCTTTAATTAGGTTTTTGTTTTACCATCACATATGCTAATTTATACCCACACCCTTTATCTATGTATAGCCCTTTTAAATGTTATAATATACCATTCTCAACATTAACAAGTATCATCCTCCCATATAAGGATGTAAAGAGTTTTTCCTTATTGAATAACAAGACTTTTCCCCACTCTTTACCTTTCTATGTCTCTATTGAGTCTTGTATTTGAAGATCAAATTTTCCATTGAGTTTGGGCCTTTTCATCAGGAAGATGTGGCAGTTTCTTATTTCCTTATGCCTGAAAGATTATGCTCAGTTTTGCTGGGTAGTTGATCCTTGGTTGTAGTCCCAGCTCCTTTGCCTTATGGGAAATCATATTCCAATCTCTCCAATCTTTTAGTGTAGAAGCTGCAAGGTCCTGTGTGATTCTGACTGTGGTTCCATGGCATTTGAATTGTTTCTTTCTGACTGCTTGCAGTATTTTCTCCGTGATCTGATAATTCTGGAATTTGGCTACAATATTCCTTGGAGTTTTCAATTTGGGGTCTCTTTCAGGAGGTGATTGGTAGATTCTTTCAATGATTATTTTATCTTTTGGTTTTAGGACCTTGGGGGCAATTTTCCTTGATGATTTCTTGGAAGATACTATCCAGGCTCTTTTTTTCATCATGGCTTACCAGTAGACTAATAATTTTTGATTATCTCTCCTAGGTCTATTTTTCAGGTCAGTTGTTTTTCCCATGAGATATTTCCCACTTTCTTCTATTTTTTTCTTTCTTTGGATTTTGTTTGACTGATTCTTGATGCCTCATAAAGTCATTAGCTCCTACTTGTCTAATTCTAATTTTTAACGATTTTTTTCTTCATTTAGCTTTAATTTTTTTAATTAGTTAATTTAGTTTAGCTTTCCATTTCACTTCCACAAGATTCTGAGTTCCAAATTTCTCCCCATCTCTCCCCTCCACCTACTGCAAGACAACATGCATTCTGATTATTCCCTCCCCCAATCTGCCCTCCCTTCTATCATACCCCTCCCTTCTCTTATCCCCATCCCCTCTATTTTCTTGTAGGGCAAGATGTATTTCTTTGCCTGTATGTCTTATTTCCCAGTTGCATGTAAAAACAATTTTTAACGTTCACTTTTAAAACTTTGAGTTCGAACTTCTCTCCCTTCCTCCCTCCCCACCCATCCCCACTGAGAAGGCAAGCAATTTGGTATAGATTATAAATGTATAGTCATACAGAACATTTCCATAACAGTCATGTTATGAAAGAGTAACTATATTTTCCTCCATTCTATCATCCTATCCTGCTCTCCATTATTCTATTCTCTCTTTTGACCCTATCCCTCCTCAAAAGTGTTCACTTCTAATTAACCCTCCTCCCATTTGTCCTCCCTTCTGCCATCGCTCCCAGACCCTGCTTATTCCCTTTTACCCTATTTTCCCGTAGTGTAAGAAAGATTTTCATACCAAATTGAATGTGCATGTTATTCCCTCCTTAAACCAAATCTGGTGAGTAAGGTTCACTTTCTCCCTCAAACTTCCCCCCTCATCCTTCTCATTTGACTTTTAAAATCCTCCTTGAGTTCTTCCAAGAGTACTTTTTGGGCTTGAGACCAGGCCCTATTCCCTTTTGAGCTTTCAGATGTGTGTATAGTGTCAATGCTGTCCTCTTCTGAATTTGTATTTTGTTTGTCCCTTTCCCCACAGTAAGATTCTATGGTCTTTGCTTTTCTAGTCTGCTTCTTGTTCACTATGATTGTCTTTTTCACAGTCTTTTAAAGTGGATCTCTACTTCTGGGGCACTGGAACTCTATTCCATTCTTCTTGTGCTTGTGGCTATGGGCCTGGTTAATGGCTTTGTGCTCTATGGCCTCTGGTTCTGTCAGCTAGAAGCTATATAATGCTGCAGCTTACCTGGTGCTGAGCTGGAGCTAGCTGGTGTGTGCCAAGGCTGAGGCCAGGTGAAATCTTTCTGAGTTTCCCCAGAGTTACACTGAAATTTGTAACCTGAGGTGTGGGGGAGAGGTAGTCTGGCCTTTGGAGGTCTCCTCCTCTTCTCCGACTGTGCTAGAGCACAGCTGCTGGTGGACAATGGTCCCTGCTTGTTTCTGCCGATTCCCCTGGTTGTATTATGGCAAACCTAATGTTGGTGCTTGTCAGCTCCACCTACCCCTGAGGTTCAGAATCTCATGCTGGTCTGCTGAGGTGGGACTTGCTGGACCCCTCTCTGCCTGCCCTGATCCCCTTCATCCACAGTAGGAGTGACACTTCCCTCCAATTTCCCTAGCCTCTCAAATTTGAAGATTGTTGTACCCCTTCTGCAGGCTCCATTATTCCCGGTTTTTTCCTAGGGTAATATTCTCTGGGTGTTCCAAAGTCAATAAGGGAGGATGAGCGCATGTACAGTTTACTCCACCCTCTTGGCTCCTGGAAATTCAAGTAGGTGACTTTCAAATATTTAGTCTGTGGTCTGATAGCCCAGGAGTAGCTGCTAAAATTGCCATGGGCCCTCTCACCCAGCTCTGCCAGAATCCGTTTGTGTTCTGAGAGGTTTGGGAATTATCACTGCACTAGTGATTCAGAATACTAAGGCTGGCTCCTGCTCCGCTGTTGTTGGGTGTAGACCTGCACACGCTGCACTCTCCCAGCCTGGTGCAATGGATCTTCGAGTTTGTATTCCAAATTCTCTTGGCCTGGAAATCTTCCACATTCCGTCTCCTAGTGGATTCCCCCACTCTCAGATTTGTTTAGAATCACTTTTTAGAGGTTTCTGAAGGAATTTGCGAGAGAGTTCGGGTGCATCCTTGCTTTCACTCTACCATCCTGGTTCCACCCTCCCCCACAAAGGATTTTTCACTAAATAAACCTGTTAAGTATTGTATATTCCTTCTTAAATGATTACAACATTGCTACACTTCAAATGTACTAGTTTTTATTCATTCATTCATTAAACACCTTCTGTTTTCAGAACACTGTACTAGGTACTGAGGGAAATAAATTATTTTTAATAAAATAAAGTCCCTGAACTCATGAGATATAAGGGTAAGATATATATATATATATATATATGTAAGTAGCATAGATAATAATACGGAATTGCATGAGAAAGGTGTAAAATCAAATACTATGAGAGATTTAAGAGAGAAATCATCATGTAGACTATTGACTTAAGAAAATAAGGAAAAGTTTTGTGAAAGAAATGCATTTGAGTTGGGTTTCAAGAAATAAGTGGGGATTTAACAAGGGAGTAGTAGAGGCAGGTCATTTGCAATGAAAACATCAGATTCAGAAATTATGTAGGAGGTAGTTAAGTATGGAGCGTCCAATCTCATTCATTCAATCAACAACCTTTACCAAGTTATACTCTAATCCCTTGTAGTGTTATGGAGGTGACGCTGGGTTCTTGAAGACTTTGCCACTGAAGCACAAATCTAGCAGGTTCTATCTTTCTAGAAAGACTTTAAAAATGGTCCCTAGGTCAGACTGTGTTTCCTTGCTGAAGGCCAGCATATGTGAGTAGTCTAATTATCACCATTAGGTCATGACTTCATTGGCTATAGCAACACACAAACCAAAGAAAAATACAAAATGGTGCTTAGTTCTGCTCAGCCTGCTCTTCTGCATTGGTAGTGGCAGAGTGAGAGAAAGGCTGCTAAGCATCACATACTTCTTAGACTGCCCACAAATATTAAAGTAGGTATTGGTGCTTTCAAGGGAAGATACCGGTCCAGTAATCATTGAATGGTCACCCTGCTGAAGAAATTGAACCACATCCATCTTGGCATTCTTATTATAAATGTAATCAGAAAACGAAAGCTACTTGCAGCTGAATGGTCAAATTGCTCACAGGTTTTCCTTAGAGTGACAAATGAAGGAACTGGTAAATTTACTTTAAAAAAAAAATCATTTCATGGGACATTTGTCCCAATTTTATCTCAAGCATGTGTGACAGAGGAGGATTGTGGGAGATTATGAACAATATGATAAACAATGGGGACTAGGGTGAGAAAATCAAGTTTTCTGAAAGCTTCATCAGAGATCCAACTAAGCAAAATCATCCTGAGAGCATTATAGGGTGAAAATGTAAAGAGGAAAGCAAACAGGTGAAGAATGGAGAAAATCTGTAAAAATGCTCATGACTAATTTCTTTTTTAGTTACAGTGCAATGTCCCTATTTGCATTCTAACAGCACAGTGCAAGAGAAAGAAAGAAAACAATTGAGAAGAGCACCTGGAATTCACAAAGTATACACCGAAGAGGTCTATGGTAGAGAAGACCCAACTCTGAGAGTACTGAGAGATTAATACCCAAGGTATCCAAAAGAAGGGAGGATACCAAACATTTTGGTGGGAGGAGCTTAGTTCTTACTGTGACAAAACAAAAACCCTGAGAAGATGAATTAATAACTACTGACCTATCTGCCCTATTTTCCAATCTCTACAAAATTATTTTAAAAATAATTTGCACTCACATCAATAGCATCCTTGATGAATATCTAAAAAGAAAACAGGCAGATGTTTGAAAACTATACTCTAGATTATCTCTAATGAAAAACAGTTGACTTAAGGTGCTGTGATACAGTGTTTATTATTTGTTGATTATTAAAAAAAATTTGAGTTGATAGAGCAAAATATAACTTTAGAGGCAGGCTCTCCTCTAACAAAGTGTCTCCCACACATCTGCCCACATCGTAAAATGTTCCTCAAAAGATGCAATTGCAGAAATAATTTTGTTCAAAGATTACTGTATTAATGTAAGAGCTAGCATTTACATAGTGCCTTAAGGTTTGCAAATCACTTCATCTCATTTGCTACTCACAACAATGCTTGGAGGGAAGTGCTTTTATACCTCCTTTTACAGATGGGGAAATTGAAGTGGAGAGAGTTTAAGTGAGTAAGTCTCCGTGGTAGGATTTGAACTCAGATTTTCTTGACTACAAGTCCAGCAGTCTATCCACCTACCTACTTCAAAATTAATTGAGGAATAAAATGGAGAAATATGCTTGCTGAAGGTATTTGAAACTTTCATGAAGGCTGACACAGAGTCCAAATGAAAAAGGAATGCCCCATAGATAATGAAGTCCCCTTTATGCCTCTACTTGTGGATGACATTGTGCTGATTTCTTGGAGCTGAGATTCAAGTCATCCAAAAGGCCTTACTATCCATACTGGAAAAAGCAAGTGGATAATGACTGCCTATTACCTAGACTTGAAGACACTGTTGGACAGAACTGATTCATCGAGGAATATATCTTAGAACTTGCAGGAGGATAATTGCTCATAATTGAACAGAAGGAAGAGAATAGGTTTGATTGTCTTTGGAAAACTGAGAAGTGTTTTCAATGACTCCAAATTTTTCCCTGAAAAAGAAATATCTTTGTGCTAATGTTTTCTTGGAAGTTCTGTGTAGCTATATCATAATAGACCATTGTCCCTGAAGAGCCATAAACCAAGGCAATAACTGAAGTCAATGATAAAAGGAAAATGAAGAGACGAGTGGTGTGTATGTTGTAGCATGGTACTAACCAAGAATTAGACAAGAGAAGTAGAATGCAGCTTGTCATTGTATCTATCCATCCATCTATCTATCTATCTATCTATCTATCTATCTATCTATCCGACCCAAGAAGGTGATGACAGTGAAGAACAAGGATTGAACAGCAATTGTATTCCATTGGTCTACTCAATGTCCAAAGAAATAGAAGAGGGACACCAGCATAAAGGGTGCAGTCTCTCTGTGGATTTTTTGGGAAGACATGAGCAAGAGTGGCACACAATGAGAAGGCTGATATTGATCTCCATTGTTAGAGGGAATATCTACATGGATGCAAAGCAAGTTCATTTTATCAGTTAGCAGTCATTTATTAAGCACAAACTATCTAGAAAACAATGTGATAAGTTCTGAGTCAGATACAAGCTTCAGATAAAACACTGCCTCTGTCTTTATTAAACATAAATTTCAGTGGGGGGAAATGAGACACAAAGAAAACTTTAAGACAAAAATACTATATGTTAGTATAGCACAGACTCTGGAGCTCATTCTTCCAACCCCAACTTGCACTGGTAAGTTGGGTATCCAAGGGGCTTTTGACTATTGCTACTGCTCCTCCTAGGGTTCTAAGGGCAACCCTGAGAGATTGGGAGAGGTTTCTCCAATACTGTTACTCATGAGTTC
>JAQQSK010009652.1:0-12998 GCA_028658325.1 Potorous gilbertii | reverse complement strand
CAAATGGAGAGAAAATTTTGGAACCCAAAATCTTGTGAAAATGAATGTAAAACGTTAAATAAATAAATTTATTTAAAAAAATAAAACTTTCCAACAACAACATTTTTCTTATTGTCATCACCTTTCCCTGAAACTATTGAACTTCATCTATGGAAAGTCTCCTCTCATCCCCTCTCCTGAAGCAATGACACTCTGATTGAACCTTTTTTATTTCAAAAGGATGATGCTGATCCACCAAGACAGGGGTATTTTTAGTTCTTCGGAAGTTCAGGAAGGAACTAAGTAGTGCCTTTTGTTTTGAAAGGTTGATGTAAAACTGTATTTTAACATTTTATAACCTTTTCCTTGTTCTACATGCCTATAAATGTTACCTGAAAGCATCTAGAGATACAGTCATGTCCAAGGGCTTATGGGGAAAGGGAGGGTAGAGAAAAGAACTGTGCTAGTTTGGACATCTCTTTCTCTCTGGGCTAGAAATGCTTTGATATTATTAGGTTATTGTTACGTTAATAAAGATTGTCTTTGTCAGACTTGTGCCTCAAATGCAGAGTAGTATAGTATTAATATTTTTTCTTTGGAATGTCTCACAATTTTTGAGACTAATATGTGCAGTACAGGAAATAACTGTTCTTTAAAAGTTTGAGCCAAGTTTGGTAGTACATATTTATGATTTCTGCTGCTTGTGGATCATTTGAGTTCAGGAGTTCTGAGCTGCAGTAGGACTAAGGTGTTTACACTAAGTGCAGTACCAATATTGTGAGCCTCTCAAGAGTAGAAGTGCCTTGTGAACAGGCACGAATAAGAAGCAGAGAAGGCCAAAGATTTAATGCTCATTACCATGGGCAAGATAGGGAAACCCAATATCAAAATAAATAGATGAAAAATAGATATAGATATATTTGTTAAAATTCTCCTGTAAAGCCATCTGCACCAGGCCCACGGTTACCCATCTAGTGCCTGAGGGCAGATTTGAACTCAGGTCATCCTGATTCCTGACCCTGCATACTCTCCACTGTGTCACCTAGTTGCCCATCAAGGAGATGGCAACTCTCTAAAGGATACTGGAGAGATACCTACTGGTACTATCAATTTATGTTGGGGTAATTGATAGTAGAAAGAATACACTAGCTTTGAGGGCTCAAGATCATAGCAGTGAAAGCATCCCAGTGACCCAACCTGCTTGTATATAAGAGTCTATTCCCTTTGCTATTTCTTTAAAACTAGTTCAATTTCCTTTTCTGACATTAGGTTCCTTAAAAATCTCTATTTAGTGTTTCATTAATTTGGGCATTTTATATTTTTATAGGTAATCTTATATTTTACAAAATTCTATTTTCTTAGCATATAACTATGTAATGGGTTTTGATCTTTTATTCCTTTGCTATAACATTGCATTATTCATTTTTATTTGATTAATTTTATTTTCCTTCTTCTTTTAATCTACTTGGCTAAAGATTTATTCATTGGGTTGGTTTTTTTTTCTTCCTTCCAAATAATTGCTTATGCTTTTGTTTACCTGTTCCACAGCCTTTTGGGTTTCAAATTTATTTTTCCTCTGATTTTCAAGATTCCATCTTCTGTGCTTATTTTAGGTTTATTTCATTTTCTAATTTTAAAGTTCCATATTCAATGTGTTTACTCATTCTTTTTCTATTTTTAATATATGTTTTTAGGGATATAAAATTTCCACTGAGGACTGATTTAACTGTAATTTTTGCATGTTGTCTCATCATTGTCTTTACCATAGTTATTAAGATCCTTTCCTATCTTCTCTAGCAGATTGTTCCTACTATCTCTGTCTCTGTCTCTCTTTGTCTCTGTCTCTCTGTCTCTGTCTCTCTCTTTGTCTCTCTTTCTCTGTCTCTCTCTCTGTCTCTCTCTTTGTCTTTCTCTGTCTCTGTCTCTCTGTTTCTGTCTCTGTCTTTGTCTCTCTCTCTCTCTCTCTCTCTCTCTCTCTCTCTCTCTCTTTCTCTCTCTCTCTCTCGTTTTTAAAGAGGGAGAATGACCAGTAGTAGCCTAGTTCTTAAAGCATGCACAGTGTTCTCTACTCAATGCATGTCTTCATGGACTGTTACTGAAATGCATAATGGCCTATAACAGAGAACCCTGGACTCCAAGCAGGTACAGATGTTCTGTGATTTGCTGCCCACTTATTTTGTTTAGTTGTTTTTTAGTTATCTGACTCTTTGTGATCCCATTTTTGGGGGGATTCTTAGCAAAGATATTGAAGTAATTTTCCATTCCCTTCTCCATCTCATTTTACAGAGGAGGAAACTGAGGCTAATAGGGTGTAATGGATTAAGTAACTTACCCAGGATTACGCAGCTAGTGTCTGAGACCAGATTTTAATTCAGGCCTTCCTGATTCCTGGTCCTGTACACTATCCACTATGCCACCTAGTTGCCCATCAAGGAGATAGCAACTGTCTAAAGGATACTGGAGAGATGCTAACTGGTACTATCAGTTTATGTTCGGGTAATTGAATTTAGAGGGAATCCACTGGTTTTGATCAAGATCATAGCAGTAAAAGAACCCCAGTGACCCAACCTGTTTGTATACGGGAGGCTTGTGAGAGTCAGTTCAG
The DNA here is from genome assembly GCA_028658325.1 of Potorous gilbertii. Classification (NCBI taxonomy): domain Eukaryota; kingdom Metazoa; phylum Chordata; class Mammalia; order Diprotodontia; family Potoroidae; genus Potorous; species Potorous gilbertii. The sequence continues at coordinate 10,414 of JAQQSK010009652.1, read as the reverse complement.
AGCCCATAAATGCCACCTCTGCCTTTTGAGTAGTTTTAGAGTCCATTACCTTTCTTCCCACCTGGACACTTAAGGTAATTCTTGCTTCATTTGCAACCAGGGGAGAGAGAGAGACAGAGGTCAAGTTACTCTTTTGCAACCTTTTCTATGTACATTCAATTTGCATTCAGCGGTCAATTATAAGTCTTTTCTTCACCATCCATCCAGTACAAGACAGGAAACAGTCATAGCATACTTGCACATGCTTTAAATTGGAGAGCAAGGCTCTCCATTATGTATCATCACACATTTCTAGAGGCAAGCTCTAAATATACAGCAGGGAGAGAACTGAATAGGTTTCAAAGACTGAGTCCCCATTGGACAGTCCCCTGTTATACTCCAATGTCTCCTTGTGTCCTTCTCTGCTACCTACAAATATATCTATAGGATTAAAAAAACAAAAACAACTTCCTCTTGAGCATATGTCATCCTTGTTAGCTATGATCCTATATTTCTCTTCCCTTTCACATCTAAATTCCTTGAAAAAGTCACCTATACCCATTGCTTTCACTTCCTCTTCTCTTACTTTCTTCTAAACCTTGTGCAATCTGGTTTCCAACCTCGTCATTCAAGCTAAATTATTCTCTCTAAAATTGCCAGTGATCTCTTAATTGCTAAATCTAATGGACTTTTCTCACTCTTCATCTTTCTTGATCTCTGCTAGTCTACACCGTTGACCACCTGCTCCTCCTGGATATTCTCTCCTTTCTGGAGTTTTGGTGATTCTGCTATTTCGCTTTTTGTCTTTCTGTCTGACTATTCCTTCTCAAGGTCCTTTGCGGGATCATTATTCATGTCATGGCCACTAATTGTGAGTGTCCTTCAAGTCTCCATCCTGGGCTGTCTTTTTCCTCATCAGCTCTCATAGAGTCAATGGTCATTTCTAAGCACATGGCTCAGATATATATTTATCCCTAGCGACTCTTAACAGTCTTGCACTGTCAATTGCTGTAGCGCCAATGCAATACTCCACAGCAACCTCTATGGATATACAGGCATATTTCCAGGGTAATTTGCAAAATATAAACTCTCTTCCTAAAAGACAAAACCAAAATATTTATTCAGATACCAGAAAGCCAATTCCACCATGGTAACAAGGAAGTCTGTACACATTACCGATAGAGGGAGGACCGCCATCCCCAAGCCTTCCCTTGGTCAGACCTCTCCACGAAAAAACTCTCTTAGGTAAAATCACTCCCCCTCTCACTCATGCTAGGAGCTCTGCTCTGCGGGTTCTCTCCCAGCTCTCAGCTCCATCTCACTCTCTCTTCCTGCTCCACCCATTTGGCAAAATCCTTCCACCATAGGCTCCACATGACTCAAGCTATGGCTGGGCCAAAGCTCATAGCAGGTCACATGGGCCTATTAAGGGGCAGGGAAGATCTTCAAATTACTTTAACATTACACTTGCCTATAGCATATGTCTCTTTTTTCTTTTTATTTATTTATTTTTTTAATAAATATTTTTTTAATATTTATTTAAGTTATCAATATGCACTTTTATAAGATTTTGAGTTCCAAATTTTCTCTCCCTCCACCCACTCCAAGATGGTGTACAATCTGATATAGGCTCTACATATAAGTTCATATTAAACATATTTTACATATATTTACATTATGCTGTAAAGAAGATTTAGAATCATTTAGAACACATACACACACCTCCCATGCCAACCTCCCTTTCCCCCTCAAACTTCCCTACTATTGTTGAGAGCACCAGCATCTTACCAGTTCCTCCAGTTTTCAGCTTCACTGTCATTCTCGACTTTTCACTCTCACTCATTTCATATATCTAATCAGTTACCAAATCTTGCTGTTTCAGCTATCACTCTATCGCCATTACTATCCTTGGCTGTTCTGTTCATTCACCCCTATTGCATCTCTGTTGTCTGTGATGTACAAAAAGCAAATAATCTCTTCAGATATGCCTCTCTTTCCAAAAGTGTTTTGAACACCTTTTTATTACTGAACATTTCATCTTTTTCCATTCACAGTTAATCTCACATTTATAGGGTATGTTACCTAGGGCTGCATCCTAAATACCATTGATCTTCAAAACACATCATTCCATTCTCTCCTGCATTTTCTGGTGGGTCCAGAGTAGTCTTGTGTTATTTGAATTTCCTTTCCTTTGCATTTGAAGGTCTTTCTCCTGATTCCTATAAAATTTGTTGATTCTAAATTGAATTGCAAAATTCAGCACAAGACTGTGTCTTGAAGTTTGGTTTACCATGTTTGGTCTTTGAGATTAATATATTTTGCTTGAATAGAAAGTGTGTTTTCTTTTAATGTTATTGCCTTTTGTTCCTCTTCTTCTAGGTTGTACTTCACATTTACATATTTACATCCCAAGTTATAAGTCCTCTCTTTTGTTTCTTTGATGAGACTTGCCATTGCAGATTCAAATTTTTCTAGTCTGCCAGTTAAGTCTTCTGTGTGGGTCATAAATTCTACCCTCATAATTTTCACTTCTCTTTTGAGCCACTCAGAAACAGCATGTTGTGGTTCCATGTTATCTTAAATTCCATAGGTCCTCTGTCTTGTCAATTGAATTATTTTCTTTTGCTTTGCAGTATTTACTCATAGATGCCTAAACTTATTTACTAGATCTAGAGGTTTCTGCTTCTTCTGCTGTTAATATTTTCCCTGATGATGTATCTGTTAATGCTCAAGGTATTTAAGTTTTCTGCCTCCTGAGATCTTGGGTGATTTCAGTTTTTCTACTAACCCATACCTCTTATTTTTCCATATTGCTCATTTTCTGATTCTTTCCCCTATGATGGTAGTTTCCCTGGAGGTTGGATCTATATCTCAAAGTTCCTCAGCCTCTTTCTGAACTGGGACAATCACAGTTCACCAGCCTCGGTCTCTGCCCCAAGTGACTTTTTGAAAGACAAAACATGCCCCAGTTAGATGCTGGGTTCTTTCCCTCAGGCTTAGTGGAGTACTACATAGCCTCCCACACATGGTGTCCTGGCCTATTCTCTCTGTTTCTCAGTTCTCTGGCCCAGCAATACAGTGCACTTCCATAATGGTGCTATTGTAGCCTGAGATAATTTCTGTCATTTGGAGTCTGGATCTCTGAGGCTCCAGGGTAGGAGGTGAGAAGTAGGACCAGAAACAAGACTCTGATCCTCACAACCTCTGAAACCTGTCCAAAATAGAAACTATGCACCAAAGATCAAGAAACTTCAGCTATCTCTATAGTCTATGACATCGAGAACCCCAAAAGCGTTTTTATAAATTAACACCAAATTTGAGTTTTTCTCAGCACCCCTTCCCACACTACTTACCACATTGCTGGCAGCAAGACTGCCATTCAACCTATGGGCTTGCAACAAAAGACAACACCATGTCCTAGACCCTGATCCCTCTTTCAGCGCCTTAGAGATCCAAGCTCCAAACTGCAGCAATTTTCGGAGGTTATAATAGCCAGCACTTCAGTAACATGCTGTGTTGAAAAAGATCACCACAGAAGGGCAAAGAACAAAGGGAAAAGGGTCAGGATGTGTGTCTGGGCATGAAATAGAGTTCCATCCCACACTCAGACCCTGTGGATTCTGAGAACAAGCTAGAAGACGAGAAGCAAAAAGCAGTAACATTAAAAGAAAGTACATTCTCTATTTAAACAAAATATTTTGATCCCAAAGACAGGATATGTAGAGACAACCTAAGGATTATAGGTCTCTCAAAAGAACATGACAAGTCAAAAAACCTGAATGCTGTAGCGCCAGGTATAATACATGAAAACTTCTCACAACTTCTGAACGTAGAAATGCCAGTTGAAAAAGTACATAGAATGATTCACATATTCTAAGGATTATAGGTCTCCCAGAAGGATATACCAAGTCAAAACACCTGAACACCTTAATGCATCAAATAATATATATTAAATATTGCTACACAGTTATTCCTCTTTTTCTCTACTGGTGTTGTGATTTTTTTTTTTGAAGGGGGATGACCTTATTTTTTCTGAGGCAATCAGGGTTAAGTGACTTGCCCAGGGTCACATAACCATGAAGTGTCTGAGGTCACATTTTAACTCATGTCCTCCTGACTTCAGCACTGGTGCTCTATCCATTATGCCACCTAGCTGCCCTGGCCTTTTCTGATAGGACGATTGTAACTCCTAACTTTTGGATTCACCTGATGCATAGTAAATTGTATCCCAGCCTCTAATTTTGAGTCTGTGTATATAGCTTTACAATTTAGATGTGCTTCTTATAAACAACAAATTTTGGGCTTTTAAAAAAATCCATCCTAACCATATCTTTTGTTTTTATTAGATTATTTAGATCATTTACACTTAAAATTATTAAAGATGCAATTGCATGTTCCTTCATTTATGTATCTAGTATTATTTTTTCAATCACTTTTCTCTTTTTAATCTATATGTTTCCCCTATAAATAGTTTTGCTTAAACTACTTTAAGGCAAAAATAAAAATCAACCCCACTCCCCCACCCCTGCCCAATTTCACTTGAGTCGGTGTAAGAATGAACTTATTGGTATAGGACACAGAGAAACCTGAGTTTAAGTCTAGCCTCAGACACTACTATATTGTGACTCTGGATAAGTCACTAAATCTCTGTCTGCCTCAGTTTCCTTGGTTGTAAAAGGGGATCATGATAGCATCTATCTCCCAGAGTTGTGGTGATTAAATGAGATGCCTGTAAGGCACTTAGCTAAAGTGCCTGACTCTTGTTTCCTTGTTTCCTTTATTTCTACTCATAGGGATCAGAGAAGGAGGCTACTATCGCTTTCAGACCCTACTTCACTCCTTCACTTGAATTTGAGCCTTGAGCTTCCTGTTTTAGCTCCAAGAACCTAAATAAGGGTGGTGAACCTTCAGCCTCAAGGCCCCAAGGCCTTTAGATCCTTGGGTACAGCCCTTTGACTGAATCCAAACTTCACAGAACAAATTTCCTTAATAAAAAAATTTTTTTCTGTAAAACTTGGATTCAGTCAAAAGGTCTCACCCAAGGACCTAGAAGGCCACATGTGCCATAACACTCTCCTCCACTCAAAAGCCTACCTGTATAGCAGTGCAGGTGGAGAACATCTCCACTGGAGATGGGTACACTTTCCCTAGCTTAGCCAAACTTGTGTGGGGTATTATACTGAGATACTTGAAGATGGGGAAAAGTTTGCTTCATCAGTTGACAAAATTAACCCATTAAGTTTCGTTGGTCAAGCAAGAGGTAATCTGAACTTGGGAAGGATTTGCCCCAATGAGTGTGGGGCAAATAAAGCAAAAATGATCTTCTCCCCAGACTATGCTTATGGCTCTTCTGGACAACCAGGCATCATTCCACCAAATATTCCTCATATATTTGAAGTGGGACTTCTTCATTTAGAACAACAAGGTTTCTTCCCAATTCCCTGTTCTTGAATTGGGCAGGTAGAGGAGTCCAGAGTCCCATTTTCAAAAAGAATGTACAGAAATTTGCATAGAACTTTCCCCGGATAATTATATTCTGCTCACTGTCTAAACATATACCCCATTGAACATGTTATACTTCAGCTTTGCTTCCAGCTCCCTCTCCTTGTACGTTTCCTCTACATGAGGTTTCTCACCTCAGGTTCTCACATCTTTCTTTTTGATCTTGGAGTTTATATTTGAGATGAAATTTTTTGGGCATAGATTTAAGATTAAGTGTGTGATCGAGCATTAACAGAGCACAAATGAGTTAAACTTAGAATAGGATTTCTTGGATATTTGCATTGTCCACAGTTAAAATTATGAGAGATTCACTTGTGTTTTCCTCCATCTGTTTCTTTAGTATTTTTACTTTTTATCACCTTTTTCTTTCAAGCCTATACTTTCCCCCTATAATTAGTTTTGCTTTGTCTATTTTTTGGATGAAATTTATCATGTCTATATCTACATCTGTATCTATATATCTCTGTTTTTAAATTTAAATTTGCTGTTGCTATAAAGTCAAAGTAGCCTGAAGAGCTATTGAGGTCTGACTTACTATGTTGAAGGACATCCTTGAAGTCTGTCAATCAGTCTGTCCAAGCTAATAACAGCTAGCATTTATGGAGTGCGCTAAGGTGTGCAAAGTACTCTACATGGGTTATCTTGTTTTTCCTTGAAACAGCCCTGTGAGGTAGTTATTATTCTTCTTTTTCAGATGAGGAAATAGGCTGAGAGAGGTCAAGAGAGTGGGCCAAGGTGACAAAGCTAAGTATCTGAGGCAAGATCTGAATTTAGGTCTTTTTGACTCCAAGTTTGACAATCTCTGCACTGTATCACTTGACAGGGAAGGAGGAATTGTTTCTACTCCCCACCCCTCCTTTCTCCTCAACTCGTAACCTCTGCCTTTTGAGAGAAGCACTTATGGATACTGGGTTGGGCAGGCAGTCTCCATTTGGTGTCTTATCTTATAACAAGGGTAATTTAAAATGACTTTGTTGGTGCCCAGCTTTCCTTGTTCTCCACCCTCTCCTCTATTTTGTAGTTTTCTAGTGGGTTCATTTTTAAAATCTCCAATAGCCATCAAAGCTCTGTAAATACTTGAATTCCAAGAAGTTGAATGGATTGTTAAATCGAAAGTGCTGTTTGTAGACATTTTCAAGTGAAAGCCCAATCACTGTCACAACAAATTGTTCTGTGCTTTCTACAAAAACAAAAAATAAACTGTTACTCATCATCCCAACTTGAGCATCTCCTGTTTTTAATGCTCAGATTCCCTGTTGCTAATATCCTTCCTCCCCTACCCTTCCTTCTCATCCCACCCCCAGTCTCCCCTTTTGCTGTGTTGTATAGTAATCGGGTTAGAGACAACCTATTCCTTTCCCCTTCCTCCACATAGGAGATTCAAATTTTATTATTGTAATAAAATAGTTCATGCTGGCTTTTAAAACAAATTTTGCTTTGATATAACCCTAGTCCCACAGGCTCTCTTTCTTCCCTCCTCATCTCCCCACTCCCATTTGTCAGCTTTTTCCTAGTTTGGGGGTTTTATTTAAATTGCTTATTTTTATTTATTTCTTTTCTGACCTCCCCTAAGTGAGTAGTTCAAATTCTCTGGGTTTTTTTTTTCCAATTTCTTATGTTTGTTACGTTTCTTTTTTCTCTGCTTTTTTCTTAAGACATTTTACTTTGCTTTCTATATTCCCTCCCTTATCAATCTAGTCTTATCTTTTTCTTCCTAATTCATGTTCCAAATTTTTTTTCTTCTTTAATCAGTGTTCCTCATGGGGGTAAAGCTTCTAAAATACTGGGTTTGAGTTTTCTCTTCTAACCATTGTCTTTTTTTTCTGTGATGCTTTATTCTTAGAAGCATTATTTTGTGAGCGAAAGAACTCTGTGTATAGATAGAAGCACCCTATGATAGAAATTACCATGTCCCAAAATCGTATAATTCAGTTCTATCCCCATCATCTCCAAGATCACTCTCCTTTCCACTGGCCATTCCATCTCATCTCAAATAGGTGCACAAAGGATTGAGTACAGGACCTGGTTTTAGAAAGACTTCAGTTCAGATCTAGACCATGACAATTGCTGTGTGACTTTGGCAAAGACACTTAACTGATGTTTGTTTCCTCATCGGTAAAATGGAAATAATAATAGTACTTTCCTACAAGGTTCTTGCGAAGGTAACATGGGTTAGAATCGCATTTAGGGTTAGGGAGAGCATTTTAACCTATCCCTAAATGCGCTCCAATTCTCCGATTCTAACCATAACCCTAAATCCGATTCTAGCCCTAACCCTATATAATGTTTGTAAAGCACTTTGTTAATCTTAAAGCAGTATGGAAATGCTAGTTACTGTTATTTTCTTAAAGCTCACATCCCTCTCCCTCCCCCACCCCTTTCCTTTTGTGTACCAACTTCCCCTAGGAACTTGCATATCCCTCCCGCCTCCCATGCCATCCTTGAAACCACAACGCTCTCTTAACGGGAGGGTATGCATCAACTCTCCCCAGATTAAACTCATCTTGAGATCCCCACCTCTGAGCGTAGGCATATACCCTTTTTTCTCATGAGAATGCATTTGAAGAGGACCCCTCCCACTGAGTTAAGCCAGGTTCCCCTTCATGGTTCTGCATTGAATCACTTCTTTCTTTTTTTTTCTTCTTGAACAGTATGTTATTTTTTCCAATTACATATAAAGACAATTTTCAACATTCATTTTTTATAAGATTTTGAAATCCAAATTTTTCTCACTTCCTTCCCTCTCCCTCCCCAAGACGGCCAGCAATCTGATATGTGTTTTATATATGTATATGTGTATACATATGTATATATATGCAATCATGTAAAGCGTATTTCCAGATAAGTCATGTTGAAATTTCTCCCTTCTGTTGCCTATCCTATTTTTCTGCACCCCTACCCTTTTTTTCTGAAATTATAGGAGTCATTAACCCTTTGCTCTTCACCCATTGATTTCATAAGAATCTGTCACCCTTTCCCTTCTGTCATCCACCTCCCTCTTCCCCATTTATATCCTCCCACTCTGCAACTTGGTCCCCAAAACACACTAATTAACCTTGAAGGAGATTGTAGGGTTTTGTCCATGAGAAAAGACCTTAGAGATAATTTAGTCCAACTTTTTCTTATTTCATAGATGAGAACATGAAGACCCAGAGAGAAGATAAATCAAATGCCTAAAGTCACAAAGCTGGTAAATCGCAAAGTTGAGATTCAAACCCATGTCCTTGATTTCCAATTCAACTCTCTTTCCATTATACCATGCTGTCCTAGTTCCATCTTTTTACTGATGATGAGACTAAGACACAGAGATACAAAATAACCTGGCCAAGGTCACACAAATCCTCGAATGAACCTGTCATGTTATTTATTTCAAAACTCCCATCAAAGAAGCAAATTGCAACCCAACTATGCCTTCCCATTCTGTGGAACTCTTGTCTATATTGTCCCATAAATTCCCCACAAGAGGGGGTCACCCAAGTGTTGGGGGCCTTTCTTGAGTTTTCTAGATGTTCTAAGAAGATCACAGATAGTGCAGATAGTAACTACCTGGGTGGGAATTCTTCAGGTCTCCAAGTTCTAAATTCGGTGCTCTTGCAAACTTTTCTAATAAGGGAAGGGTGAGGGAGGAAGAAAGAAAAGACCCTGAAGTCCCTGGATCCTAGGAGGCTCAAGGAAAGGGAACAAATTGAGGAAAGCAGTCTACATAGATTTCAATGATAATTTTCCCCTCAAAGAGAGCTGAGTCTGCATTCCTCAAGGGCTACAATACTTGTTCTGTTGGTTTAGCTGAATAGAGGAGCAACAGCGGCATCTTCATGCAGCCCGATGAACTCTGAGGGGAAGCAGAGATGCAGGGGGAAGGATTACTTTGAAAACACATGGATTACCCCAGCAGCTGAGATGACTGAACTGTGCCTACCCCTGGTAATCATCAGGCCTAGGAGGTGTTTCAGAAAGTTCATCTGCAATTTAACTTGGAAACCAAGCTTGTTGTGCCTCAGATTCTAATAAAGGGACCAGGAGTCAATTCTGCGTTTCTCCCAGTCTCTGTTGAGGCTTTGTTAAAATCATCAGGAAGATAGGAGACCTGAAAAGAATGACCATGTCTATTACATAAAAGAGCAAAGGAATAGATCCTAAATCCCAGATAGAGATTTTCATCCTAACCATAACTGATGGTCTTTATGACTTTGGGTAGAAAGGCCATTTCACTTTCCAAGGCTCTTGTTTCCTCCATGTATAAAATGATGGGAACATTGTGAATTCAGGTAACAAGTAAGAGGAAGATGGTGCTTCCCCCAAAGGAGAAAAAATATAGTCTTAACATATTTCCTGCATAAGTGAAGCTCTTTTTACCAAATCAAGGCTTGAGGGGGACAAAAAAGAAAAGAGAGAGAGAGAGAAAGAAAAAAAAAAGGATGTTACAGCAGTGGTGTCAAATTCAAGTAGAAAAAGGGACCACTAAACTTTATGTAAAGTTACCTGTGGGCTAAATATTGACTTCGTTTCAAAATGTAATATTGTCTATTTTGTTGTATTTTTATTTATTCACAAATATTTTCTTTATTTTTTTAATAAATTTATTTATTTAACTTTTTACATTCATTTTCACAAGATTTTGGGTTCCAAAATTTTCTCCCCATTTGTCCCCTACCCCCTCCCCAATACACTGAACATTCTAATTACCCATATCACCAATCTGCCCTCTCTTCTTTCATCCCTCCCTTTCCTTACCCCATCTTATCTTTTGTCCTGTAGGGCCAGACAACTTTCTATTCCCCATTACCTGTATTTCTTATTTTCTAGTAGCAAGAACAATACTCAACAGTTGTTCCTAAAACTTTGAGTTCCAACTTCTCCCCATCCCTCCCTCCCCACCCATTCCCTTTGGGAAGGCAGGCAATTCAATATAGGCCATATCTGTGTAGTTTTG
>JAQQSK010009651.1:0-12998 GCA_028658325.1 Potorous gilbertii | reverse complement strand
TGTTCCAGTCATGTCAAAAGAAACACATCTATTTCCAACATAAGCTATTTTTAAAGTAGTATTCCAAAGAGATAACTTATTTAAAGAACTGATAGGTTATCTAGCATTTTGTTTTTCATTAACCTAGAAAATTGCATTTAAGATTATAATTAATTGCTACATTTGTGAATAATGAAATACAATCATTAAAATCTTAGGTACTAACAATACAAATTATTATATCACACTACTGAGATGAAAAGAAAATCTTCACATTAATAAATATAAATTCAAGATATAACTGCATCATTTAGTGATTTAGCAAAATGAGATAAGATATTTGTTGGAGAATCTCACTGAACAATTATTATTTGTTTTAATACAATTCTCATGGCTTCTATAACTTCCCTGTTTCTCAGACTGTATATAAAAGGATTGAGCATAGGTATTATGATAACATAGAAAAAGGAATCCATCATGTCTTGATTATCTGTTTGCAAAGATCAAGGGTGCATGTATATGAAGAGGAGAGATCCGAAGAAAAAGGAAACAGAGAACACGTGAGCCCCACACATGGAGAAGGCTTTGCTTCTTCCCTTTTAAGATTTCTTTTTCAGAATGGCAAATAGAATACAAGTATAAGAGGATCGGACAGACAAAATAGTGAAGACCTGAATTGACCCAGTCAAGATAAACATCATGAGGACATCAATAAAAGGGTCAGTACAAGAAATTTTATATAATGACATTATTTCACAAAAAAAGTTATGAGTTTTGTTCAAGTACCAGAAACTTAATATAAATAACAAACATACATGGAAGATAGAATGGAGAAGGCCAACTACATATGAAAAGATTGATAGTTGAATGCATAACTTATTGGTCATCACTACTGGATAAAGCAAGGGCTTGCAGATGGCTACATATCTGTCATATGCCATTGCAACTAGAATAAAACAGTCTATGGTTTCATCGAATGCAAACACATCAAATTGCACCATCCATTGAGACACTGATATAATTTTATTGCGGGTTATTATGCTTACTAACATCTTATGGCTTATTGTGGTTGAAATACAAGCATCAGCTAAAGCTAAATTGCCAAGGAAGAAGTACATAGAGTGTGAAGATGAGAGTACATCCAAATAATTACAATCAGTCTGATATTCTCTACCATGGTTATGATGTAGATACCCAAGAACACCACGAAGAGGACAACCTGAAGCCTTGGTTGATTTGTAAATCCCAAGAGAACAAATTCTATTACCCATGTCTCATTTTCTTCCATCATGCCTACATGGGATCTAGAAGCTAGCTTAAAGAAAAGTAAAGTTAGATCGTCACAAAGAGACATGACAGGTAGACTTCTTATAATGGAAACAAAATCTTTTCTTCTGGTTGCTTGTTAAGTAACATATTCCAAGTTCCGTGTTTTCTCCTTAAATATGTTTCAGGAATAATAAGCCTTCTGGAAACTGTTTATTCGTGAAAACTAGATAAATTTAAATAAATGTTGTTATTTTATAAATTGAAGAAAACATCCTTGTTTCCCCAATATATAGAAGAAAAGCAATGTAATCAACCTGAATGAATTACATGCTATTTCTATATAATTTTACCCCAATTCAACAAATATTTCTTTATTGAATTTTTACGATTTCTACTATGTTAAGTACTAGGAATGAAAATATAGTTTAGAGTTTGGTTTGGGCCCCAACTGTGTGCTGCAGCTGGTTCACCTGCACCCACCAGGATGAGGGAAATTCCTCAAGAAAAGGCAAAACTAACTTCCTGATTGTGACATAGAGATAACCCTGAGGAGGGGAAACTACACACCTACTATTCAAATCTGTAGTTGCTAAGCCCCACTTTTGTGATTTCCATTTAATCAAATCAGCTAAGATGACATCATTAACTTTTCAAAATCAATTATTTACTAATAGAAGACAAAGTAGGAATAATCATATAACAGTACAAAAGAGTATATCGTAAACTTTCATCACACTAATCCACCAATGTACAAAGCATCCTTGGGGAAGAAGAGGAGAAAAACATTTAGAAGTTTCCCATCCTAGCAGTGGGAAAGTCCATGTGCTAGAGGCAGCTCACAACTTTCTGCCTTTATGCCCTTGTTCTCTTTAGGAAATAGTTTGCACCACACATTACATATTTGGCACAGTTGCTCCTTTTCAAGGCCTTTCTACTTTCCAGCTGATTCAAGTTACTGCTCTGCTACTCATGGGCCACTGAAGCCATGTTGAGTCTCTTTTTACAGTCTTAGATTTCAGAGTTTCCAAAGTGAAATTCATGGAAAGAAACAAGGTTTATTTCTGATTTTAAAAGATTAATTCATTATCTTTAAGGGCTTGTCAAAACTACATGACAAACTGTGCTATATTTTTATTATAAAATATGAAAACACACAAGCCTTTAGTATATTTATTTAAACAGGGATTGAGTTATCATCATAAACTATCAGAGTTCAGAATTCTCTCCATTTTATATAATTCCATTTTCTCACCTCAAAAGGAAATGCCATTCATTCTAAGCAGTCATGTGAGAATATGGAATCTCAATTATTCAAAATCAGTCTCAGAGAAATATCATCAATATCTTTATTCATAAAAAGTAATAAATACCTAGTGAAGCATTTTCAGTAATCATTCTTCCAACCTCCTGGTTGTAGGACAGGAATTATTATTTCCAGTGAACACCAAAAGAGGCATCCTTGGAGCCCTGGGGTAGGAGATAGAGGCAGCTTCCTCGGTGATTTTAACAGAAGGGGTCGGGTCTGCACTAGGATGGATCTATGAGCAAGGTCAGACTGTGGGGTCAAAAAAGAACAAAGACAGGGAGTATAACCAAGAATGGCTGCCTAGTCAAGGTCATGAATATCAAGTCCACGAAGGACAACTATCTTTCCTCCTTCAGCATCATGGAGCCAGGGATCATTGATTTCTTCCTGGGGCCCTCCATGAAGGGTGAGGTACTTCAGATACTGCCTGTTCAGAAACAGAGTAGATAACTTCATCACAATCTATTAAGCCTTTTGTGTCAGAATACCATGGGACTACCATGGGACTGGGTATCTAGTGTTTCAAGAAAGAGCTATTTGATACAGCAGACAAAAAGCGAAGCTTGTAGTCAGGAAGATCTGAGTTCAAATCCAACCTCAGAAATATAATTGTGTGACTCTAAGTAAGTCTCAGCCTTTGCCTCAGTTTCCCTATCTGTAAAATGAGAATAATAATAGCACATACTTCCTAAGGGTGTTGCTAACCCTAACAAGAGCTCTTGTTTCCAAAGTAACCTAATTTGTAAATTAACCTAGAAATGATAGAGTAATGCTTGCCATTGTGTTATCATCAATCAGCATTCACTGTGCTATCATCCCAACTGAAATATTTATTATTCCTATGAGTCAAGGACACTAGGGGAACAAGTTTGGCCAACCCCACACAGTGCTCTGCAAAGTCACTGGCTGTTAACAACTCCCCCTGATGTGCCTGATCCTGCCCCATGGGAAGCTGGCATGATCTCACCACCAATACTAAAAAGCTTCTGCTGATACAGGAAATTAATGACTTTCCTTCTGCCACTGACTTTACTGCCAATCTGGGAAACTCTGCTAAAGTTTCCTATGATGTCATCTTGCTAGTCTCTGGCCTGTGGAAAAAATACCATTTACTACGTCTCCCCTTGAGGAATTCATTGTCTATCTTGTAAAAAGTCATACTATCCTTCCAAAGATCCTAGGTAAGGGCTGTGGGCACTAGACAAATATATTTCCATGAGCAATGAATAAATTGTCTGCCTGATGAAAATAAGAATCGTTATCCCCATTTCGATGTCTCAAAAGTTCCGTTGAAACTAAACTATGACTTTTGGGACACTCTGTAGTTTATATTTACATAGTACTTTAAGGTTTACAAAGCATCTTTTCGCAGTCTTCTGAGATAATTAGAGCAAGCTTTATTATCCCGATTTTATAGGTGAGAATTCTGAGACTCAGTGGGGTATAGTGATTTGTCTGGGGCTGCATAGCTGCTGTAGAGCAGAAGTACAATTCAAAACCACATGCTCTGTATCAGTCACTACAGCACCATTCAGCAAGGTTAAGCAAATTGCATTAAATCAACAGCTCATCATGCCACACATAGTCAGCCTTCTGAAGAAAAGAAACATTACTCCATCATGTGTAGTTATTTCAGAAAAAATTGCATCAGTGAAACATATCTTAATAAGCCATCAATTTCTTCCCATTAAATAATACTGTTCTCTTACTCCTTTCCAATTTCCTCACATTTGTGAAAATCCTACCTGGACCTAACTATACAATACAAAGGAGAAGAGGGAACAAGCATTTTTTAAACACTTACTATGTGCCAGGGACTACACTGTTTTACAATATTATCACATTTGATGCTCAGAAAAACTCTGTGAGATAGGTACTATTGTTATTCCTAATTTATAAACAGAAAAGAAAGAGGTTAAGTTATTTGCCCAGTTGCTAAAAAGTGTCTGAATCTGAACTTGAATTCAGGTCCTCCTAAACATAGAAAAGGGGCTCTGTACCCCCGCATAAGCACAGAGTAAATCTAGAAAAGTTCTAGAGTTCAGGGAAGGATTGAGGGGAGAAGAGGAGAGAGGAGAGGAGAACAGAGGAGAGGAGAGGAGAGGAAAAGAGAGGGAAACAGAGGAGAGGAGAGGAGAACAGAGGAGGGGGGAGAGAAGGGAAGGGGAGGGGAGGGAAGGAGAAGAGTGACACAGGCAGGGAGGCAGGCAAGGATGAAGAGAAAACAAATGAAGAGAGAAAATGAAAGCAGCTTTAGTAGTGGAAGAAGTGATCTGAGTTTAAATCCTGTCTCCACTATTCACTGTCTGTGTGATCATGAGAAAGTCTGTGAACTCTTTGAGTCTTATTTTCTTCATTACAAAGTGGGCATAAAATAGCACATACTTTATATAGGACTATGGATAAGATCATATGACATGAACTGTTTTATCTTTGTTCTTTAAGAGATCAAGGTCCCTCCTCTAAAGTGCCTGCAATTTACAGCTGTGAACCCTACAGCCTCTTGGTTCTTGCCTAAGCAAGATGAATTTCAGTCACAAAATGGATCCTGCCAGAGAAAGTTCCCCCACATCTGGATGTGGGCTCAGTAATTTGCAAAAGAACATAATTCTGCTTCCAGAATTGAATTAGCTATGAAATAACTTACCTAAGAATATACTCAACCTTCAGTCACTGAACAACCTGTACTTCACTACTTGTGACTTAATCACTGAGATTTTGAAGGGGATGTAGAAAAAATATTGTTAAAAGTCTTTTTCTTAAGATCTTCCAGATTGATATTTCTAGGAAACTATGTTAAAGAAACCACACAGGAAAAAGTGCATGTGTTTTGTTTGACAGAGTGACAAATCCCCCTGTCTATATTCCATGATTCTGTAACATGAGAGAATTAACATTTCTTTCTTAGGTTTTTCAAGAGTCACGAAAAGAATAATTTACCTTAAGAGGAAAGAATAAATCATTGATGACTAACCTTTTAGATCTTAACTCTTAATATTTTAAGAAAATAATTAATTGTGAAAAGATTATTAAGATTATTGGAGGTCATGTAACCACTCTACTTTTGCTCCATTTAATTTACCTGATTTCCCCTATGTATTAAATTTTAACATGCAAATATTTGTTGCACAGTCCAAAAATTAGTCCCTCCAAATTTGAGAATTTTTCAGTGAAAACACTTAGGGGCTGAATTGAGCAACCTATGATTTCTTCTTAGGGTCTTTTGACTTCACATAGACAAATATTAAAATTACTATGAGAGAAAAGTATTTCCATTTGTTTTATTTTCCTTAAAAAAAGGCAGGGGAGCATAAAGAGGGAGAGACTGAAAGAGAGAAGAGAAGAGAGGAGAGAAGAGTGTAGGAGAAAAATAACAATCCCTGCATAGACACTTAACTCCACCAAGATGATTCAGGAGGTAAAGTACAGCTCCACTTCTTTGTGGAGATGCTCTTTCGTGGCTCTGTTTCAAAATGAAGTGTTTATTTCTATTTATTTCAAAGCCAACAGTCTTTATATACAAACTGTATTAAGACTTTGGGGACTTCCTTTATATATGAGAAATACCGCAATACTTCCCAAGAACTCTCCTCAGATAAAAGCAAATTTACCCAAATCAGACTTCATCAGAAATCTCATCAGACTTGCCCAGTTGGAACAAGTAAAACTGTTGTATACATCATCTGTCAGTTACAGTTATGAATTCCCTAAGAGGTTTATATAAGTTAACTTTAAAGTATTTAATAAGTACTATACTAAGTTGACACTAATGAATACTGAAAAATACTAGTGTTTCCCTTCAGGTAGCTTCTAATATACTAGTGAACTTATCTATACTACAACATAGCTGTTGAAAGTATAATAGGAGATGCACCAAAAATCTTAAGAAGGGAAGGAGGGAGATATAGAGAGAGAGTTTTGGATTCAATTCTCTGTGTGCTTCTAACAGTAAAAGTAAAAGTGATTGTAATGTGCTGATTAAACATAACAATCATGAGAACTATCTTTACTTTTAGAGATGGGTACTTTTATACAGAGAAGTTTTCTTCTCTCACAGATAATGCCTCTAATTCCAACAGCACACCTTGCAGATCCATGACCACTGATTACAGAAGGTTGTAGTTTGTGAGTAGTCATATTTTCAAGGCAAAGCAAACATGTTTCATGTAAATTCCTTGAGTTCAGGTGATTTTCACTTTTCTCTTTAAAACAGCAGCAACAACAAAGAGTCTGGCGGATGGTAGGTGCTGGATAAATGATTGCCACTGTGAGTTGATTTACCTAAGCCAATTTGGATGAGTTAAAAAAAGATATTTATTTGAAGAGTATGATAAACTATGTTATAAGGATGAGTGTCTGGGCTACAGGGGTGGCTTTTTATGTAAGCCTGTGCTATATCCTTAGGTCTGCTAGTCAGAGATGGGAAAGATATGCTAAGTGATATTGGGGTCAGGGAGAACCAGTTTCTGGGTTTGGATGGAGTCTGAAATATATCCTAGACTTCTAGAGAACAGATTTCTCTGGCTTCAGACAAAGAATAAATGGGACTGAATAGCCTAATATTTTGTAAGGGAAGAAGGCCTAAGAAGGATGCAATTATTTTCCTTCCCTTCCTTTTCCTTTCCTGAAACCTTAAACCTACTTTACTCTGAAGTTCAGATAACACTGGACCCCTGCCTAAGGGCTCTCCTCTGGACCATGCTGGCTTAAGAGTGATTATAAAAAAAGAAATCCTGTATCACCAATGCATTATGTGAAGCTGCTGTGAATAGACATATCAATTTTAAAGATCAATTGCATAGTATAATAAGTTCTTTTCACTCAAAACTAAACTAGCACGACGTTAATTCTGCACCCAAGACAAAGCAAAACATCATTATAGAAATATGGAGAAACAAAGCTTCAGAGAGTAACGTTAATATTTACACACATCACCAGAAAAGGGATGGTCCTTCCTGTAAGTAAGTCTTCCTTAAGCAAGCCCCCTCCCCAGTAAGCAAGTCCCCAGTAAGCAAGCCCCCCCCATAAGTAAGGCCCTATAAGCAAGACCAGGAGGCAATATGAATCTCATTTAATATATACAATCTTCAAACAAAAACTCAGAACCTGATTGGCTATTTTCAGAAAAGTGTGAAAGCCTACTTGATTCAGTACCTAATTGGCTTAGTGTGAAAAACATGAAAGCCACGTGTCCTAGCATCTGCTTTGCCCTGTGCCATGGCTCTATCTGACTCAGCAGTTTGTCACTGCTGAAAACTGGACTAGAGTTGAAAGGGGCAAAACATCAATAATTGATAAGCAAAATACCTGTAGTACCTTTAGACCTGCAAATACAGCCCCTGTTCCAAGGAGAAAAGGGAACACATGTATACATGTTTACAGTCACCTAGATCTTTAAAAGTACAGGGGACATCTTTTATTCCATTAACCATTCAATCAACAGCTTGTAAAAGGAAACATAAAAATTCACGGAGGGAAATAGTTCCTTAGAAATTACAATTGGCCAAAGGGGAAAGAAAATCTCCTGCATAAAATAGCTCCTTTAAAAGTAGAATTGCCCAAACTGAAAAGGAGGTGCAAAATCTAACTTAAGAAAAACAATTCCTTAAATATTAGAATTGGATAAGTGGAAAATAATTACTCTTAGGGACATCAAGAATCAGTCAAACAAAACCAAAAAATCGCAAAATAGAAAAAAAATGCAATATATCTCATTAGAAAAACAATGGAGCAGAAAAATGGATTCAGGAGATATAATTTAAGAATTATGAGCCTGCCTGAAAGCCATGATCAAAGGAAGAGACTGGACAGTGTCTTTCAAGAAATTATTAAGAAAAACTTCCCTGATATCATAGAGCATAGTAACATAGGGTACATAGTCAAAGAAAGAATCCACTGATCACCTCCTGAAAGAGATTCCAAAATGAAAACCTCAAGGAATATTGTAGCCAACTTTCAGAACTTCAAAGTCAAGGAGAAAATACTACAAATAGTTTGAAAGAAATAATTCAAATATCTAGGGGACACAGTCAAGACTACAAAAGATTTAGTACCATCTACCTTAAAGGATTAGAGGACTTGTAATATGATATTCTGCAAGGCAAAATAGCTTGAATTTAAACCAAGAATCAGGAAAATCCAGTGTAATTTTTAAGGAAAAATCGGACATTCAATGAAATAGGCACTTTGACACTTTCCTGATGGGAAGGCCAGAGGTGATCATAAAATTTGATCCACAAATACATGACTCAAGAGAAGCAAAAAGGGTAAACAGAAAAGGAGAAAAACATTATATTCAATAAGATTAAACAGTTTACATTCCTACATATGAAGATTTTTGTATGTAATTCTTAAGAAATATCTATATTCAGGGAGTTAGAAAAAGTATGCTTGGGCAGAGGGTGTGGGTATTAGTTGACTTTGATGTGATGATAAAAAAAATTAAGGGGTGTAAAAAGGGATTGTAACAGGAGAAGAGGAAAGTGGGAGGTAAAATTGGGTAAATTATATCACATTAAGAGACATGAAAAACCTATTACATTACAGGGGAAAAGGTGACGGGGTGGACCTTATTCTCATCAATCTTGCTTCAAAGAGGGAATAAAAAACACAATCAGTGGTAAAACTATATGTATGTATACACACACACGAACACACACTGTGTGTGTGTGTGTATCTTCCCTTATAAGGAAGTAAGAGGGGAAGGGGAAAAGAAAAGTATGGGTGATAAAATGGAGAGAAGATTGAGAGAGTATGATCAGAAACAAAATACTAGTGAGGAGGGTGAAAGGGGAGAAAGAGAAGCATAAACACAAGAAAAGAGGATATGTGCAATTATAGTCAGTAACCATAGTGTGAATGTGAATGACATAAACTCTCCCATAAAATGGGAGCAGATACAAAACAGGACTAAAAATGTGTATCTGACAATATGTTGTATAAGGAAACACATTTGAAGCAGAGAGACACACAGAGTGAAGGTAAAAGACTGGAGAAAAATCCATTATGCTACAGTTGAAGTTAAGAAACATATCAAGGGTTGCAGTCATAATCCTAGAAAAAACAAAAGCAAAAATTGACCTAATTAAAAGAATCAAAGAAGGAGACTACATCTTGCTAAAGTTTCCATAAACAATGAGGTAATAGCAATTTCAAACATATATGCATCAAGTGGTATAGCATCCAAATTCTGAGAGGAGAAGCTGAATGAGTTACAGGAAGAAATAGCAAAACTACAGTAGTGAGGGACCTCAACCTCCCCGCCTCAGAATTGGATAAATCTAGCCAGAAAATAAACAAGAAAGAAGTTGGGGAGCTGGATAGAATTTTGGAAAAGTTAGACAGTATAGATCTCTAGAAAAATTGAATGGAGATAGAAAGAAATGGACCCTTTACTCGGTGATTCATGGCACAAACACACAGAGTAACCATATAGCAAGCCATAAAATCCTCACAATCAAATGCAGAAAGGTGAAATATTAAAGACTTCCTTTTCTTATCATGATGCAATAAAGATTACATGTAATAAAGGCAATGGAAAGATAGATTAAAAATGACTTGGAAACCAAATAATCTAATTCTAAAGAATGAGTGAGTGAAACAAAGAATAATAGAAACAACAAATAATTTCAAAGTGAATGGCTATAATGAGACAACATTTCAAATGCATAGGATGCAGTCAAATTATAGCATATAGACAAGGTAAGAGTTATGGGAAATTTTAAATCTGTAAGTGCTTACATGAATAAAATAAAGAAAGAGCAGATCAATAAATTGGGCATGCAATTTAAAAAGTTAAGAAAAAAGAACAAATTAAGAATCATTAATTAAACAGCAAATCAAAAATTCTGAAAAATCAAAGAGAGATTGAAAAAGTTAAAGTTAAGAAAACTGTTGAACTAATAGATAAAACTCTGCTGGTTTTATGAACTTACCAATAAAATAGATAAATCTTTGGTGAATTTCATTTTAAAAAGAATCAAAGAAATCAAATTACCAGTAGTGAAAATGAAAAGGATGAATTTACCACCAAAGCAGAGAAAATAAAATCATATTTAGAAGCTATTTTGCCCAACTGTATTCCAATAAATCCACCAGTCTAAGTGAAATTGAGGAATATGTACAAAAATAAAAATTGCCCATTAACAGAAGAGGAAATAAGATACTTAAAAAAACCCATTTTGGAAACAAAGTTTTAACAAATCATCTCTAAAACTCCTAAGAAAAAATGTCCAGGGCTAGATGAATTTACAAATGAATTCTACCAAACACTTAACGAACAATTAATTTCAATACTACATAAACTATTTGGAAAAATAGATGGGAAGCAGCCCTACCAAATTTGTTTTATGACACAAATATAGTGTTCATACGTAAACCAGGATGAGTCAGTACAGAAAAACAATTGGCCAAGTTCCCTAACCAATACGAAAGTAAAAATTTTAAAATATATTAGCAAACAGAATTTAGAAATTTATCACCAGGATAATACACTATAAGCAAGTGTAATTTACACTAGAAATTGCAGAGGTGGTTCAAGATTATGAAAGCTATTAGCATAATTGACAAAATTGGTAATAAAGCAAACAAAAATAATGTGAGTTACTCAAAACATGCAGAAAAATCTGTTGATAAAATACAGCGCTCTGTCTTGTTAAAACAAAAGTAACATGGGAATAAATGGAGCTTCCCTAAAAGCATGAGTAAGCATCACCTGCAATGACGGAAAGCTAGAAACTTTAACAATAATATCAGGGGTGGAACAAGGATGGCAATTATCAAAACTATGTCCAATGTTATACTAAAACATGTTAGCTTTCTCAATAATGGAAGAAAATGTAATTAAAGGAATTGAAATAGGCAGTGAAGAAACAAAACTCCCACTCTTTAAATATGATATGACGGTGTACCTATAGAATCCTAGAGAACCAAATAAAAAATATACCTGAAATAATTAAAACTTTAGGAAAGTTGCAGGATATAAAGAAAACCCACAGAAATTATCAACATTTGTATGTATTAGCAACAGAGCCCAGCAGCAAGAGACAGAAAGAGAAATTTCATTTAAAATAACAGCAAACAATATAAAATATTTGGCAGTGTGCTGGCCCAGACACACTCAGAAACTATTATGAACACAATTACAAAAAAACTTTTCATACAAATGAAGTCATATCAAAACAAGTGGAAAAACATCAATTGCTCATGGGTAGGCAGAGATAATATAATGACAATGACAATTCCAAAATATTATAACTAAAAATATTAGACACACTAGAATTCATAAAATAAGCTATATTCAATTTTATTTCAAGGCAATTAATTTGGAAATATACTTTGCTCAATAAAGACGTGGTGGATTGCAGATGCAGATGCTTACATATGTTTTCAGTCAATTTTCCATGTTTGTTTTGAAATTTTTGCTTTGTATAACTGGAGGTGATAAAACAGGATTGAGTTACTGGGAAGTAATAGAGGTAGATGAAATAAAAACGCATCAATGAAACATTTTTAGAGTATAATCAAATATGAAAATAGAATGCTTGATCTGATAGTGATTAAGAAAATCAAAATATTTCTTTACAGTCTTGATAGTACCCACTTTTTTTGTCATTTTTATACTACTCAAGTTTTTAATCTTAGCCAAATTTGTTTAGTCAATATCCTGTCTCTGAGATAATTTCCTGGTCTTCTTACTCATTTAACTAGCAACTTGTAACTGATTTGCTGGAATGTCAGAGCATACACTGTGCACATCTCCTTAGAGTCTATTCTCTTCAAAGGTGGCTAATCAAAAATATTGTTTATAACATTCATGGAAGATAATCTTGGGGGACCCTAGTGATGGAACAATACTTATATACCATGAAAAAATAACTTGATAATATACTTATTCATCACTTTGAACATCTAGAATTATCTTTAGCTTGTACAAGCAAGTCTCCTCTGTAAGATTTGGAGATTTCATTAACTTAAGGAGGAACAATTTTCAGCTTCACTTGAGCAATCTTCATTTTTTAAATTTTTTTCTCAGGGCACAAAGAATCTCTTTCTGTTTCTCAGCATGTAGATGAAAGGGTTTTTTAGAACAATTATTACAGTCTAAAACAAGTTGTACATTATGTCTTGATTGTTGGTAACAACAGACCCAGGAAACACATAAGTAATTAAAAGTGTGCCAGAGACTAAAGGAACAGAGAATAGATATATACTACAGGTGGAGAAGGATTTGCTCCTGATCTGTGCAGACATAATTCTCAGGATGGCAGAGAAAAATGTTTACAAGACTAACATTGTTAGCCAAGAACTGGAAATCAAGGAGATGCCCATCAATTGGGGAATGGCTTAATAAATTATGGTATATGAATGTAATGGAGTACTATTGCGCCATAAGAAATGATGAACAAGAAGACTTTAGGGAGGCCTGGAAAGACTTATATGATCT